>ML376398.1:0-161682 GCA_005239525.1 Nicotiana knightiana | reverse complement strand
GCCTTATGCAAGATGCGAATGCAAATGGAGGTAGCGTTTAACCTTGGAAGGCAGAAAGGTAGTCTTATGCAAGACGCGAATTCAGATGGAGGTAGCGTTTAACCTCGGAAGGAATAAAGGTAGCCTTATGCAAGATGTGAATGCAGAGGGAGGTAGCGTTTAACCTCGGAAGGCAGAAAGGTAGCCTTATGCAATATGCAAATGCAGATTGAGGTAGCATTTAAACTCGGAAGGCAGAAAGGTAGCCTTATGCAAGATACGAATGCAGATGGAGGTAGCGTTTAACCTCGGAAGGTAGAAAGGTAGCCTTATGCAAGATGCGAATGTAGATGGAGGTAGTGTTTAACCTCGGAAGGCATAAAGGTAGACTTATGCAAGATGCGAATGCAGATGGAGGTAGCGTTTAACCTCGGAAGGCAGAAAGGTAGCCTTATGCAAGATGCGAATGCAAATGGAGGTAGCGTTTAACCTTGGAAGGCAGAAAGGTAGTTTTATGCAAGATGCGAATGCAGATGGAGGTAGCGTTTAACCTCGGAAAGAATAAAGGTAGCCTTATGCAAGATTAAGGAAGGACAACAGAAATTCTTAGCTGGTGTTAAATTGCAGTGGAGCATTGTGATAATGAAGCATCGTTTGTGCTGATAATAAATGTTGGCATGACGAGTTTGAGAAACGATGTCTGTCCTTTGAGCGGATAATATGTTTTGGGGATTTTGCAATTTTGTGCCTGCATCCGAAGAAAGATCGTGAGTTTTGTAAAGGGGAAAGGTTAGTTCGCATTCCTGTTGGCTCTGCTTGGCTCATTTGCTTGATCATGATGATACTGTCTGTATCATTGGGGTAGCGTTCGCTAAACAAGTTGCTTCAGAAAAAATAAATATGCATGATTTTGTAAAAGTATAATATATAATCTAAAATAGTTTTAGATGAACCAACGACATGACACGGCTCGAGACATTGCAACATATCCTGTTGCGGAATTTTGAGGGTCCTCCTCAAAATTCTGCCCTAGTTTGCTGGGTGGACGCCTCTGACTGCTGCTCGCGTGGCGATTGGCTGAACTTGCTTCAGAACCCAGTTGGCTGGGTGAATGCTTGTGGACTGCTGCTCGCTTCAGAATTTTGAGGGTCTTCCTCAAAATTCTGCCCCAGTTTCCAATTGCGGAGAAAATAGATTTTTTATTGAATTGTGACCGAACCCATAGGGTTGCCTACGTATCCCCTCTTAAACGAGAATCAATTCAGGCGTAGTTCAATTTACATCACTGAGAAAGCATAAAGATTACACATAGTAGCGCTTGACTGCATCTAAATTGATCGGTTTCGGCCAAACTTCTTCATCCATTTCTGCAAGTATGAGTGCTCCTCCTGTCAGCACTCTATGAACCATGTACGAACCTTGCCAGTTGGGAGAGAACTTCCCTTTGACTTCATCTTGATGCGGAAAGATTTTCTTTAACACCAGCTGCCCTGATGTGAATCATCTCGGCCTGAATTTCTTGTTGAAGGCCCTAGCCATTCTGTTCTGATATAATTGACCATACTCTTTTAGAAACATTGTGTAATCTTTCTTTTCTGATGGTGACAAATGAATGTTGATGCAAGTCTCCTTGACATTTTCTGAATCTCCCAGGTTGATAACGTCGGTCTCGTCCAGGTTGGACTTAGGTCTGTTCTCAAAGTTCTCAACTTCTTTGAAAATCTCTTCAGGTATGTCATCTTCTTCTGAATCTACGTCCGTTTGCTGCGTTGTCTCATTGCATGTCACAGTCATTGGTTCATCAAGACAGGTAATAGTAATGTTGTATACGTCAAGCAATGAGAGAAAAATGATAGCAATAAATATTGATTCATAAGAAAAATAAAAAAATGCTTTTGATAAATTGGATAAATGTTTCGAACATTGAGGATCTTATTGCAGGAATTAAAAAATGCGAAAATGGAAAATCATTTTAGTAAATAAAATAGTAAGTAATGCTTGTTTTAGGATTGCTACCCGGGGACTCGTCGGGCCCTGGATCTTGTGTGAGATGATGACGTTGCCATAATTCACGAACTAACCTTTGGGGAGGGGAATAAATAAATAAAGAAAGAGGAAAACAAAAAAAAAGTAGCCAAGTCAGTGAGGATTATGAAAAGTATTACGGTATTTAAACACATAGTGCGGGAATGTAAAGCGCGTCCTAATTTGGGGACATCTTTTGTGCCCGAGGTAGGCCTAGCGACAAGTTGATTTGGATAACTTAGATGTCAAAATGCCTCATTTCATTAATGTAGAAATAGACGAATCCAAAACGACACTAATAGTAAGCAGGAAATAAAGTCACTAATGGCCATTGGCCTTATTACATTGATAAAAACGAAAAAAAAAGGAAATCATATCCTACTTGGTCCCAGAAGTACTTCCCCAGATTCGGCACCCTTGATCCCATCGAACAGGTTCCCTAGCTCACGCAGTCCTAGCAGTAGGTATTTCTTGACGTTTTTCTTATCACTGGAGGAAAGGTCTTCCCACCAGTTCAGGAGCTTTGGATGAATATTGATGACCATGTCGAATCTAGGGACTTCGTTCCTCATATTCTGCAATACAAACATAGTTAGGCCCTTACCCCCGCCAGACTCGACTATTTATACACTTATGATTAGCATACAAGCATTTAGTTCTCCAAATAAATGCACAGAACGTGATTATGTTCGTTGGGATTATGAAAAACCCGGTGGACTTTTGGATAAGGCTGTCTTAAAGGGTTATTGTACGGACGACACTTTAGCTCGACTAGGTTTGACCATGATACATGCAACAGTGCAACAGAGTAAGGTTTCTATGGGGTTTTAGACCGGTACCCTTGAGTGGAAAACTAAAGGGGGAAAGGCACGAAACCGTCGACTGCACCGCAAATAAGCCTTTCCGAATTTAGTAGGTAATAATATAGGAAGAGAGAAACCACTCATCAAGCGTTGCTATAGTATTTTGTTTCGCACGAGTGGAGTATGAATGTTGAGCATGATTATGCAATAATAAGTATTAAAACAAGTTGTCACGTATTTGCACGTTAAAGAAAACGGTAAAAACAACAGTAATGATTTAATGCAGTTACAAAAGAAAACAAAGAGACATGTCAGTTTCGTCTTTGAAGAAAAGTAAATACCTGAAGTAAAAAATTAATTGCATGTAAAGGGAATAGGAAAGGGTGCAGGTATTTAAAAATAAAGGCACAAATTCACGAAACAATTTGAAATGGTAAAAGCCTGGATATCCCCAGCAGAGTCGCCATGCTGTCGCGCTCCCCTTTTTCCCCCCGAGCGCTCCTTTCGGGGTCCGGTCGAAAGGGGTTTGTGACATTGGGTTGAGACAACTTGTTCCTTTTGGGAAAGGGATTTGTATATTTTGAAGAGTCACCACCTAACGATTTTAACGGTGCATTAGGTCACCTAAGGGGTTCAATTACAACTACATTACTAACCAGAGATTGGGTAAGGACTTCAAATTATCATAAGGGGAAGGTGTTAGGCACCCCTTAGGATCAACAAGTGTGGTTCCCAGCCAAATGGTTTCTGTGAATTTTTACGGATTAGCAAACAAACAAATAAAGGCTCAAGTAAGAGGGGATTTAAGTCTTAAGCATGCAGATGTTTGGAAACAGTAATGAAGATTAGCCTTTGAAAGGATTACAATCTAAGCATATAAAAGTTATCCTAGGTTTATAATATGGATCACATCAATGCAATACCCGGTAATCACTCCTCGAAGAGGGGCTACACGTGGTATTAGTGCACCGGTCATCATATCCATATTCTACCCTTGCCCACCCCGTGAAAGCAACTAAATCGAGTGTTGGTCTCGACCTCTATTGCATGTTGTTATCCGTCCCTTCCTATCAGTCCCGGAGGAAATTAGGACTCCTATCCTAAAGAAGGTGCTAGGCAGACCCTCAGGTATTAAAGGTAAAAATGCTAAGGCGACATATAATGAACAAGTAGAACTGCAGATAAAAAGGGTAGCACATAAACAGGAAAGGGCTCAAAGACCTCCACAAACAGTGCACATAAACAACATGTCTCATACACAATTAAAGTCCATATTCAGGTTCAGATCCTAAGCATGATATCTAAGTGATAACACAAAGATTGATTTATTGCATAACTCAGAGAGGAAGTCTTAATCAGGCTTGCCTACTGGTTTTAAGCATGCTGACAGTTGAACACTAATCACAAAGGAAAGTTCTGGTTTTATTTTTTAAGTTTTTTACCTAAGGCTTTCCTAGGTGTAAGATAACATGCAACAGTTATTCAGATTGTTTATAGCTAATAACATGCAATTCTAGGTGTTGAAGATGTGCAAGGACTAATTACCAGTTGTTTAGAACAGGGGACTGTTTTAGATATCTGTATTTAGACTAAGTGCAGTTAAATGAATACGATCATATAACATGATGTCTAATGCAGCATGATGCATAGTAACCTAAACAGGATTTCTAAATGCACATAAAATCACAATATTATGCACCGTTTTAGGAATAACAAGAGTACAGCTTGTTAATGTTACTTATCTAGAAACAGGATCTCAAAGTGCACAGGCGTGGTGAGACATGATTGCAGTTTATTTATCCTAGGATAGGACTTCTAATGAAGTTTCAGAATATGTTTACATGGACAGAATCACATAATAGCAGTTTATTTTATTGTTGTTATTTATCCTATAAGCAGGATTTCTAAGCGTAAATGAGATGTTGAATACAATACACATAAATCCTAAGTAGCATGATATATAATGCATGGACATATGAACCTACACAGGATCTCTATCACACAGATAGGGAATAAAAACCTAAGCATGGTTTCTACCCTTGTAATAGCTAGGCATGCATAGTTACCCCTCCCGTTTCACTATCCAACCCCAAAATTATTTACAAATTATTAGCGGCCAAGGATTATGGATTACACAATCAGAAGTGAAAAAATAAGAATTTAGTGTATATGGAGCCTTCAGTTAGGCCCAAATCCTCTAAACCTCATTGCCATATGGTATTCATAGCCTTTTCACAGTTCGGATGTGTCAAAGTTCCCTAAGGACCTCAAGGGCTCCCGGTCAGTGCTCACACCCAGACTTAGTAACCAGGAGTTAAACATGTGCAATGTGGAAATACCAGCCTCAGTGTGTCAGAGTTCCGAGGGAACTCAAGGTCCCAAAGCAGTGCTCACATTGAGGGGGCAGAACTTTAAGGTCTAGGAATCAAGTGAAGTGCAGGAGATAGATTTGAAAAGGTTTTGACACAAAACAGTACTGGATTGATTCAGTAAATAAAGAAGTTTTCTGAAAAGGTTTTGATCAGTAATGAAACAACTTGAATATAATGTAAACATCTTTGGAAAAGCAGCAAACAACTCGCACAGGTTCAGCACATTCAAGCATAGATTTCACTCAGGGACAATGGGGATTGGGGACACATAGAAACAAATTAGCATTAGAGAAGTATTAGAGTGTCACAAACTGGTATTGAGTCTGACCAGTCAACAACACAGTTAGTCACCAAGAATTCATACCAAGATCTAAACATAATCAGATTCGAGGGAGTACTGGGAGAGGGTAGGACATAATTACACACAGGTTTAAGAAAAACATGTTAAGTAACATACAGGGCTATTATAGTATCCTAGGGATTGCATGCTGAGGCTATAAGGGAGGAGATACCCAGAACCAAACAACATAATATGTGAAACTAGTTGCAAGTAGGACAACATAACCATAAGTAAAAGGAAACCAGAAGCAGGATGCATCGTAATAACCAAAGAAACATGTTGTTTTGGAGACTTTAAATATAAATTGGAAACATACCAGTTGAAGACAGCAAATACAGAATAAGAGGCAAGAAGAATAGCTAGTCTTGGCTTCCAGCCGACTAGCAATAGCAAACAGTCGAGAGAAGAATAGTAGATTTTGTGTGTGTGAGCAAGAGAGAATAGAACAAGGTCTATCTTTTTTTTTCTGTTAATGAAAGAGTAGTGTGTATATATAGTTTTTGAAAACCAGTAGTGAATAAGGCAGGAAATCAAAATAAACCAGTAATTAGGGACTGAGCATCAATCAGTACACAATCAGTATAGGTATCCCTTAATTGAAGGGATTGAGTTCAAACGACTACCAGGCAAAACAACATATAAGGAAAGTTCCCATATGTGACATGCATATGACATATAAGGAAACAATTTCAAATCAGTACAAGCAGACAATAGAGGCTAGGTTCACAGACTCTAATTAAGGGAATAGGAATCAATTAACAACAAATAAATCATGGAACAAGGTAAAAAATGGACTAAGGTCAGAAATCAATCAGTAAAATCTCAAATCACAAGGAATCGAGGATTCAAAATAATAAATCAGGAACCCTAACAAACTAAAACTACAGAGAATCAGGGATTCAAATAGGAGTAATAGCAATTAAAGGAAATTAACATGAATCGAATAAATTACAGGCAAGAGGTCAGAAACCCTAATAGTAAAAGCATGTGAAATCAAGGATTCTCATGAACTTATAGGGCAAACAACAAGACAACCGGGACATCAAGGAAAGAACAATAGAGGGTAAAATATCATGGAATCATAAAGCTCATACATATGCAAACAATATTGAAGACAAAATCAGGTAATAATTCGGATAAGAGAGGAAAAAATCAAATAAATTACTAAAACATAGTAAAGACCCTAGGATAATGCTGAAAACATTACATGAAAATCATTTTAAAGCGGGGTCATGAAACCCTAGTTGAAAATGAAGAGACGTTTTAGAGAAAATCAGAGAGTTTTTGAGGGAAACAATGAAATAGCTCAAACATATACAGATCTATCATAGATCTAAAGAATTGGGAGAGTTTTAAACATTTAGGGTTTCAAAGAGAACCCACAGAGATAAAGAAAAACCTTAAACGTCGCTGGTTTAACCCCCAAAGGTCATAGACCTTGCTTGAACAGCCGGAGGTAGCCGGAGATGGCTGGAGGGTGATAAGAACTGGTCCAGGAGGTAGGAGGATTCAACCCAGGTCTCTTGAAGACCTTAGAGATGACAAATATTGGGTGAGGGAACCATAGGAGGTAGGAGGATGGTGAGAGCTTCATGGTCTCTGGCGAAGAGACGGTCGGAGAAGGCGAAGAGATTCAACGGAGCCCAAAGAGACAAGAAGTCTCTAGAAGAGATTTAGAGAGATAGAGAGAGAATTAGAGAGATGAGGGACCGATGAGAATGAGAGGGGTCGGGGGGGTTAGTCTAGGTTAATTAAGGAAGGTCGAATCCGGGCCGTTGATCAAAATCGATCAACGGCCGACCGGGTATCTTTAGTGGGTTAGGCGTGGGTATTGGAAGGATTTAGTTGGGTGGTTTGGGCTGGTTTCAATAGGCTGAAATTGAATCAAATTGGGCTATGATTTAAATAGGAAGGGGTTGATTGTTAAATACCCGATTAAATAGATAAATAATTAATCAAAATAGCTAATAATTACATAAAATTAAATTAATGCTAAATAGATGAAATTAAGTTAATTAACTAATATTTAAAATATAAAATGACTAACTATTAAATTAAAATGGCATAAGATGTATAATTAAGCTATAATTGTAAAATTATCGTAATTATAGCCAAATAATGCCAAATTGTCTGATCTTTGAAATAATCAAATCCTAATAGGATTAAAAATGATATATTGAGCTGGGAAATATTTTGAAATCATTTATAACACAATTTATGAAAAAAAAAAAAAATACTGAATAAATTCGAAAAGAATTTAATAAAAATATGAAACATTACGGAAAAATACCAGTTATTATAAAGATTTATTTTGAAGGTATATATGAACATTTTAAAATAGTTTGAAAAAAAATTGGGTATCAACATCTGGCCCTTACAAATTTACATATCGAGACCCCTGTTGTTATGAAGTAATTTCCTCGCACCAAAGTTGAAGTTCGAGGGCGATGCCCCCAGTATTCGAGGTTGATTGCAAAGAAGTCTCGGATATTATTGAATTTTTCTAAGGTAGCACAATCAATGGTTTCCTCGTTAAAAACCTCGCCGAAAAACCCATTTGGGAAGAAAACCTGTCTAAGGGAAAAAGAGTGCAACACGTGCTTTCAGACCTAAAACCTTCATGTTGAAGAATCCATCGTTGTTCCTGATCAAACACCTGCAAGAGTTAGTTTAAACTATAAATGAAAAAGGAAGGGTCGTACCTTAGCAGTGGTATCGTTTTAAGAGTGATACGTTCCAACTGTATGGTAATTGTTCGTCGTTCATCATGTCGAGCTTGTAAGATTCCTTTCCAATGATTTCGAGGACCTAATACGGTCCTTCCCAGTTCGGACGTAGCTTTCCTTCATTCGGATTTCGAGTGTTGAGGGTGACTTCTCTTAGCACCAAGTCCCCGATGTTAAAATGTCGAAGATTGGCTCTTCGATTGTATTACCTCTCGATCCGCTATTTTTGTGCGGCCAATCAGACGAGGGTGGCTTCGCACCTTTCGTCCAACAGTTCTAGGCTCGTATTCATGGACTCGTGATTTGATTCCTCTGTTTCATATCGAAACCTGAGGTTAAGCTCTCCGACCTCAATCGGGATAAGAGTTTCGGTGCCATAGACTAACGAGAACGGCGTCGCTCTTGTACTAGGCTTCGACGTTGTGCAATATGCCCAAAGAACCTCAGGCAGTATCTCTCTCCACTTCCCTTTGGCGTCGGTCAATCTCTTCTTAAGATTTTGAATAATTGTTTTGATGGTCGATTCGGCTTGTCCGTTCCTGCTGGGATGATAAGGTGTCGATAAAATTCTTTTGATATTATGATCCTCGAGAAATTTAGTCATTTTACTGCCGATGAATTGCTTTCCATTATCACATACGATCTTGGCAGGCATCCTGAATCAACATATAATGTGGTCCCAAATGAAGTCTATGACTTCCTTTTCTCAGACTTTCTCAAAAACTTGTGCTTCAACCCACTTAGAAAAATAATTAGTCATAAATAAAATAAACTGAGCTTTACCTGGGGGTGATGGGAGAAGGTCGACAATGCCATTCCCCATTTCATGAACGGCCATGGGGATAAGACCGAGTGGAGCTGCTCTCCAGTCTAGTGAATCATTGGCGCATACCTTTGACATTTGTCGCTCTTTCAAATGAACTCATTTCCATCCTTGTCCATATCGATCTAGTAGTACCCTACTCTGATAACTTTTTGGACCAATGACTCGGCACCAGAATGATTTCCGCAAGTGCCTTCGTGAACCTCCCGTAGAACGTAGTCGCTATCTCCTGGTCCCAAACATATTGCCAATGGTCCATCAAACATCCTTCTAAACAGCGTTCCGTCCTCAGACAAAGTGAATTGTGTTTCCCTTGTACGTAGAGCTCTCGACTCCTTTGGCTCTGATGGAAGCTTCCCGTTCTTTAGGTATTCTGTGTACTTGTTTATCCAATCCCAAGTTTGACTTGTAGAGTTTTTTTCATCGTGGATTTCTTCAATCACTGATCTCGTGAGTTGTACAACAGTCCCCGAGTTAAGTTCGTCGTCTTTGACCGATGACCCTAAGTTTGCAAGAACGTCGTCCTCGATGTTCTGTTCTCAAGGTACATGTTGTAATGTCCACTCTTTAAATCGATGTAGAGTTACATGTAGCTTATACAAGTACCTCTGCATTCGGTCTTCTCGGACTCCGAAAGTCCTGTTGACTTGGTTTACCACGAGGAGGAATCACATTTGGTCTCGATGACCTCTGCTCCCAAGCTTTTAGCCAACTCGAGACCTACAATTGTGGCCTCATACTTGGCCTCATTGTTAGTTAATTTCGAAGTCATGATAGATTGTCTAATAATACTACACGTGGGTGGTTTCAGAATGATACCCAGCCCGGACCCCTTCGCGTTCGAAGCACCGTCTGTGAAAAGGGTCCACATCCCCGATGATATACCCGATTTTATTAACAGTTCCCTTTTAACCTTGGGTACAAGGGATGGCGTGAAGTCGGCCATGAAATCAGCCAAAATTTGAGAATTGATGGCCATTAAGGGTCGATACTCGATATCATACCCACTGATCTCAACGGCCCATTTGTCCAATCGACTTGAAAGCTTAGATTTGTGCAAAATATTACGAAGAGGATAGGTAGTTACAACCCATATTAGATGACATTAGAAATACAGTTTTAGTTTCCTAGAGGCGCTTATTAAAGCAAACGCTAATTTTTCTAAGTGTGGATATCTAGTTTCGGCCTCACCTGAGGTCCGATTAACATAATACACAGGAAATTTTGTACCTTGTTCTTCTCGGACTAGGACTCCACTTACCGCTATTTCTGATACTTCCAAGTATAAGTAGAGTTGCTCGTCCGCTTTCAGGGTGTGAATGAGTGGCGGGCTCGATAAATATCATTTTAGTTCCTCCAAGGCCTGTTGGCATTTCGGAGTCCATGCAAAGCTATTCTTCTTCTTAAGCAGCAAGAAGGATTGGTGAATCTTATCCGAGGACCTCGAAATGAATCTCCCTAGGGCGTCTATGCGCCCAGTTAGACTTTGCACGGACTTGACATTATCTACGATCGTGATATCCTCGATAGCTTTGAATTTATCTGGGTTGATCTCGATCCCCCGATTAGATAGCATGAATCCAAGGAACTTTTCCGAGTTGAGCTTCATATTATACTTTCTCAGTATATCAAAAGTCTCCTGTAAATGTTTCAAATGGTCCTCTGCTCAACAAGGAACTAACTAACATGTCATCAATATAAAATTCCATTGATTTTCCTATTTGTTCTTTGAACATTCGGTTTACTAGGCATTGATAAGTTGCACCGGCATTTTTTTCCGAACGACATTACATTATAGCGGTAGGTGCCATATTTAGTGATAAACGAAGTCTTTTCCTGATCCTCCGAGTTCATCTGTATTTTGGTTGTACCCGGAGTATGCATCGAGAAAACTGAGAATCTCATGCCGGTCGTGGCATCGATCATATAATCAATATTCGGCAAAGGAAAAGAATCCTTAGGGCATGCTTTGTTCAAGTCTTTATAATCTACGCACATTCTAAGTTTATTTCCCTTTTTATGGACTACCATTACGTTTGCTAACCATTCAGATATTTTACTTCCTGAATGGACCCTATTTTGAGAAGTTTGGTTACCTCGTCCTTGATGAATGCAAGCTTAATCTCGTACTGGGTCCTTCTTTTTTTACTTTACTGGAGGGAACTTCGGGTCCAGGTTTAATCGATGGGTAGTGATGTCCGGTGGGATCCTTGTCATATCGAGATGGGACCAAGCAAAGCAATCCATGTTATCTAAAAGGAATTGAATAAGTTTTTTCCTGAGCTCAGGAGTTAACCCCGTGCCCTCGTATACCGTTCGTTTGGGTAGATACTCAATCAATATGACTTGTTCCAGCTCTTTGACCATTGATTTTGTGGCATCGAAGTCATCGGGAATTATGAAAGATCGGGGGATCCAATAGTCATCATCCTCGTTTGTCACCTGCTCCTCCAATTTGGTCGAGGCTGGAATCTGTGGTTGCTATTTGGCCTCTTGTTTTCTCTTTAAATTCGATCCCTTTGCTTATGAGAGTGCCGAGATCGATATCACTTCATCGACTGAAAACATCTCATTGACGACAGGGTGTTCTCCACACACCGTTTTGACTCCCTCTAGTGTCGGGAACTTCAGAACTTGGTGAAGGGTCGAGGGTACAGCCCTCATATTATGGATCCAAGGACTTCCGAGTAGGGCGTTGTACCTCATGTCACCCTCGATCACATGGAACTTTTTTTCTTGTATGGTCCTGGCCACGTTCATTGGCAAGATAATTTCACCTTTGGTGACTCGCCATTTTGAAGCCGTTAAGAACCCGGGTTGCGGGCACAATTTGATCATGTAGGCCGAGGTGCTTTATGACCCTCGATCGAATGATGTTGACCGAGGTACATGGATCAATCAAAACATGTTTAACTTGAATTTTATTCATAAGAACAGATATTGCCAGTGCGTCATTATGGGGTTGCGAGATCTCCTCTGCATCCTCGTCATTGAAAGACAAGGTCCCTTCCGGTACATAATCCTGAGTTTGCTTTTCCCTCGTGATTGACACCTTGGTGTCCTTGAATACGGGTCCCTGTGGAATATCGACCCCACCAACGATCATGTAAATCATGTATTGTGGTTCTTCTTGTTCATTCTTCCTGTTTGCATCCCAATCTCTGAAGTGGTTCTTAGCTCGATCTCTCAAGAATTCTCTAAGATGACCCTCATTAAGAAAACGGGCTACCTCTTCCCTCAGCTGTCTGCAATCCTCTGTTCTATGACCATGAGTACAATGAAATTTGCACATTTGATTAGGATTTCTCTAGGCCGGAATGGTCTCTAGGAGTCAGGGCCACCTGGTGTCTTTGATCCGCCCAATGTCGATACAATAGCTGATGCATCAATGTTAAAGTTGTATTTCAATAGTCGTGGTTCTTCTGTGAGCTCGACATTTCTATCAAAACCACTCTTACTCATGGGCCCTCGGGAGCTCTGTCATCGATAATTTCTTCGATCACTTCGAACGGGGTTGCGTCCAAGATCGTTGTTTCTCCGATCTCCACTGTATGGTTGATACCGATCTTTGTTCGATCGTGGTTCTCTGTCCATATCCCTTTGAATTCTACCGACGGACCTATTTGGATAAACGGACCCCGAAGGAGTTCCCAACTGATCATCCTCGACCCTGATTTTTGACTGGTATCGATTGTGCACATCGGCCTAGGTTACAACTGGGTATTCGATCAAATTCTTCTTTAATTGTTGTGAGGCCGCCGAACTTCATATGTTTAGTCCTTGAGTAAAAGCATGGATGATCCGATCATCTGCGACCGGAGGTAGGTACGTACGTTCCATCTGGAACCGAGATACGAACTCTTTGAGCATCTCATTGTCTTTCTGCTTCACTTTGAAGAGATCCGACTTCCTAGTCTCGACCTTTAGGGCTCCTCTATGTGCTTTGACGAAGGAATCTGCGAGCATGAAAAAGGAATCAATGGAGTTGGGAAGCAAATTATGGTACCATATCATCGCCCCATTCGATAAAGTTTCTCTGAACTTCTTCAGCAGAACAGACTCAATCTCATCATCCTCTAAATCTTTCCCTTTTATTGCGTATGTGTAAGAAGTGACATGCTCATTGGGGTCTGTAGTTCCATTATACTTGGGAATTTACGGCATGCAGAATTTATTTAGGATGGGCTTAGGAGTCGTGCTCGGGGGAAAAGGCTTTTGTATGAACTTATTTGAATCCAAAACCTTCAGAATCGGTGGTGCCCCCAGAATTTGATCAACTCGGGAGTTATACGTTTCTATTTTTTTTGTCATTTTCTTCAATCTTCTTCTCCCATGATTCAATTCGCCTTGTGAGCTCCTTGAGCATTTTCATAACAGAGGGCTCAGTCCCTGATTCATTCATGTTTGACCTCTCCGATAATGGTTCGGCCCTGTGAACAACTTCCAATGAGGGCTCTAGTTCAGCCCTACCCGGTGCGTGGTTCTGATTTTGGAGTTATGCTATGGCAGCTTGTGAGCTTGCATAATTTCAAATATTAATTGAAGTCTGACTCCACTGTCTTCGCCTCCCTGCGTATTCTGACTGGCTGATCGAATGTCTCTGCGAACGCTATTTTCGAGGTCAACGTACAGATTTGCATTCAGGGCAACATGAGAACTGACGTCGATGGGGTTTGCAATCGGTACTCCGTCGAGGGCGGCCTGAGGTAATTCGTTCCTTGGGGAGACTATGTTGTCGTTTTCTCTGTGAAAACCAAGGCCATTATCGGCGTGTGTGGGTATTTCTTGAGAATTCGACATGCTGATCCTGAAATCAAAAACACTTACAAGAACAAGCGTAAAGCGGTGTGTGTTATAAAAATCAGTACCAAGAAATCACTATTATCCTTAGCCCCACAGTGGGCGCCAAACTGTTTACCCTTAAAATCGGATAACAATTAAATTTATAAGTGGTTTTAAGGATACGTGATTTCACTTGGCACCAATTGAGAAATATGAGAATTAATATTATAAATTGCCTGTAAAATAAAGCAAACCTGTATAAAGTGCAATTTTGCACTCGAGATAGATCGCCCTCAAACCGACTGAGTGTATAATTAAGAAATATGAACTGAACTGAAGAACAATAGAGCTTAAGAGAGAAAAATATATTGTATTGCTTTATTATGCAAGAATTAGATGATTACAAATGATTAGAACCCCCTTTATATAGTAGAGGAATTCTACTTATGGTAAAATTCTAAATACAGAAGGAACTCTCTTGATTGGCTAAATAATCATTCTTGATTTGATTCGTGCCGAGATTTTCGCTACGATCCTTGTCCGGTCACGGATATCTCGGCTTTCCGTTAGTAGGCTTTTTTGTCTCGCTCGATGTCTACCCCATTTGGTCTCGATCCTGGCTGGTCTCAATCTCGATTAGTACTTCGAATCTCGATCTTGGTACCGCACCTTTATGTCTCGGTCTGATATAACACGGGACCGATCCTCGGCCTACCATCCTGGTCTCGACTAATCAAACAAAATCAGGTGAGCCCGATTTTGACCGTATATAAAAGCCAACGTTATTTCAAATAATTTCGCAAAGATTAAATCCAACATGTGTGTTTTCACTAGCGTTTAGATATATATATATATATATATATATATACCAAAGATATATCTCATTCAAATTTCACACTGAACTTTTGATATATGTGTCGCAGTACTAATTCAAGGAAGAAGGATATTCAAAAGAACGAAACAAGAATTCCCACCATTTCACTCAACGTAAGGGAATGCAAACTTTTAGATTTTTCTAGTTATGGATTGATCGTATCTATCCAATCAATAATTGTTTATGACTGACTCTCTATTCACTCGGTTTTTGGATCATTTTTAAAAGCAAGGACCACTACGGGAGGTCAAACCAAGGATATATAGAAGTGGGGGCTCGTCCCGGTCAATATTGGATCAAACAATAGGGAGTCGTAGCGGTAACTTTTTTTTTTTTATTGATTCAATACAATAGGGTGAAAGATCGTACAGTTCCCTATCGACACAAACTCTCAACGGATCCTCCAGTACTGGGAATACCTCTTCCGTGCGTCTTTCTCGTAGGGGCGAGCGGGCTTTTGGGCTCACAGAAAATATGGAAGTGGGTGGAGGATACTCCTCAGCTAAAGTTGGGGGTGGGATCGTTATAGTAGCTATGGTGAGTCTTCCTATACGGCTGGAGACCCGATTTTAGATAAAATAGCAGGGGTACTGTCACATTCTTTCCCGATAGACTTGAAGTTCTTCATAAAGGACGGGGTAGAAAATTTTCTCTCAAAAGGAGAGATACCATTGACGAATATATATCCAAACTGGGCTGGGGACTTTTATTTGATCGAGGGGACTTCTTTTGTTAACGAGCTTTGAGATTATGTAACTCAGGACATAAATTTATGTAATAGCTAGCATATTTTTAATATTAGTCTCTTTTCTACAATATATGTATATATTGAATTGTAGAGTTATATTCACTAGGCTATCGATTTTGACGAGTCTTTTTTCATTTTTTATGGATGGGCAAGTCTTTTGGTCTGTATTTCGGTAACACCTTAATAAATTTATATTTTTAAAATATTAAATTCTATACCATAATTATTCTTGTCCAATTCATCAAACCAAATGAGTCGTAGTAATCTAAACGTCTAGTTCATGAAGCACACGGGAAGCTCGTTTCCCCATGGCCTTGTCTTTCAACAAGCCAATGGTACAAAGAAACAAATGATAGTTGAATGTGATCCAGAGACGATATTCCCATGTTATAGCTGAATGTGTTACATTTCAAAGTCTTCCTAATCATAGGCTGAGCAAGAATTTAAAATTATTAGGTCCGAAATTTTATTTCATTTAAGTTATTGGGTTCTAAATTAAGAATTTATACATATTCAATAAATTTTTTATGATAAATATAGGGTTTGGCCAAAGTTATCGGGAGAAATTCAAAAATAGCCAGATTTACAAGTGATCATTTAAAAATAGTCACACTTTCAAAAGTAATCGAAATTTAGCCACTTCTCATGTAAAAATAAATCTGAACGAAAATACTGTTCAGAATCCGGAAAATACTCTAGTATATTATACTGGAGTTCCAGGATAAGTATATTGGAACTTCTCATGTAAAAATAAATCTGAACGAAAATACTGTTCAGAATCCGGAAAATACTCCAGTATATTATACTGGAGTTCCAGGATAAGTATATTGGAACTCCATCATATTATACTGGAGTTCCAGCATGAGTATACTAGAACTCCAACATAATATAATGGAGTTCCAACATAAGTATACTAGAACTCCAGCATAATATACTGGAGTTCCAGTAAAGTATACTGATCCAGTATAATATGCTGGAAGTTCATATACAGGTGCTCGAATCTCCAGTATATTATGCCGGAACTTTCCACGTGTTGGAGTTCCAGCATAATATGCTGGAAGTTCATACACAAGTGCACCGAACTCCAGTAAATTATGCTAGACCGGTCTCTGTTGTAGCAAAATAGTGACTATTTTTCAATGGCTTGACAAACGCTGGCTATTTTTGAATGACTAGTCCGAAAACTGGCTAGCCCGTGCTATTTTTGAAAGTTACTGGGTTCGGCCGTATCCGTAACACGTACTGTGGCTCCGCCCTGTTCCTAATAACCATTTCTACATATATGTGCTTCTTATATTTAAAATTGAATGACTTATTTCACATTGCCAAAATATTGTTTATCTTCAACGAGAGTTTTATTTCTTTAAATTTATGTAACGAAAAAAAAAAAAAAATTGTGACATAGGTCTGAGTATATAGATTTTATGTTCAAACATAAATAAATCTTTGCAGCAATCTTCAAGCTGTCCCGATTACATGTGAAAGTTGCAATTTTAACTAGCTAAAGTTTTATCTTTTCTTCATATTACGATGTAAAATCGCAATTTTACAAGTTTATTTTAAACTTCTAACATTTCTTAACTCAAATTTGTTGTCAAAGAAGTACTCTTACTCAGAAACAAAGATACAATTATTAACCTATTTTAGTTATGAGGATCAAATGGAACTAGCCCATTACACTGTGGACATAGCTGTCAACCTATTTTAATTAGTTATGAAGGTCAAATAGAGTTAGCTCATTATATATCTCTAAACCTTCAAGGTGACCAACTCAACCTAGTACAATAATTTGCCTGGATTTTATTCACCATTTTAGCTTGCCTTTATGTTTCTGGGCCAGAACATTGAAAACATGGGCCAGGAAGGCAAATATGCCGGCTAAGAAGCACATAAGCCATGACAATGCAAATAATGCCCAGTCTAGGAATGATTGTTTGACAAGTTGAGCCCTGTCTGAGACCAGAAGTGCTCTGTAAACTGCTTCAGTTACAGCGTATGCTGAGATTGGATCATATTCATCTGCCAATAATCCATATTCTGTCACACAAACTATATCATACGTTCCAGTAGTCTCTGAGGTACCAAGATGTTTGCATATCTTCAGTCGGCAGTCTATTCGATCCTCCGTCGATAGCTTGTCTCCATGAGTCAATATCAATATCGGGTTACCATCTGCACCACGAATTGAACACTCGTTATGCTTAACTCCCAAATATATTGATAAGTGTAAAACGAAGTTCAGGTCACTTGAAAGGTAATTAGTCACAACAAGTGGAAATAAGGTAAATAACCTTCTGCATTAGGTTAAATTGCATGACAACGTAAAAATTTCATTACATTTTTCACTGAATATAAATTAAGCTCATCTAAAAATATCCAGTTTCAGCTAGAATTTCTAGCAGCATGGAGGGAGGACATTAAGGGGTTGTTTGGTTTGAAAATAAGTTATGTTGGAATTAGTTATGCTAGAATTAGTTATACTGAGATTAGTCATCCTGGTATTATTTTTTATTGACCTGGGATTGTCAATTTTAATGCTTTATCTTGAGATTATTATTCTACTATCTAGTAGGTATAAGGTATCCCAGTACTATTTTCAATCTTGGAATAATTTATCTCAAAATTAATAACCAAACAAGGGATAAGGCGGTACTAAATTTTTATTCTAAGATTGTTTTTTCTTATCCATCATACCAAACGACCACTAAGTGTGGTGTCATGGAGATCAAAACTCATAACAATGTTTTTTTTTTAAATCAACCACAAAAGAGTAGGAAATGTCCAATTGGTAGCGTCAAACTTGTGACACTACAATTCGAATTGTCATCTCTTGGCTACTAGGTGGTCTCATTAAGAGCAAGCTTGTAACTACTCCTCTCTTTTTTATTTGACGTTTAAGGCGAACCTATTTGATCCCATTAATCATAAGGGGTTTTCGACTAAATTAAACTCACTGGATTTCTTGAGTGCTGGTGAGGAGAAGAGTTGCTTCAATGCATCCAATGGCTTAAAGTCACCAACTCTGAGAGACTTGTATATTTCTGAAGCATTAGCCACCAGCATAACACAATTGACTTTCCTATTAACAAACATTGAAGATGCATCTTCCAATTCATTATCTAGCTTTGGCAAAATATCACCTGGCCTGGAGCAGAGCTTCTTATGGTGAACTCCATCAGTCATCCATTCTTTCAACTCTTGAACACCCTCATCTACCTTATCATAATCGAAACCCCTTGTATCGTAAATGCAGAACCCACTTCGTGTTGATCTCAGCACATTGTGTTCCTCCATGATCAAAGTTGTGTAAGCAGAAGCATTTCCTATGATTTAATTCATTCCCACAGAAAAGGGATTAGAAAATATCATAATTCGGGACAAAGAATGAGAGTTGCAGTATAAGGATGATGACAGTCAGATAACAAATAGTTCAATTATGATAAATTCTCGTAATAATGCATAAGTAGAGACATGCTTTCATTCAATAGAAAAATAAATAAATAAATAATTAAGAAATTTGAAATGGGGCCTTATTTTCAGTAGGCAGGTGCTACATAGTTGTGGAACAAGAAGTTCTAACAGGAGATTCAAGAAAATGCAAGAGTACCACACCTGGGACTAAAACATGAATTTAAAATCAATTCTTGAACCACCTTTGCTACTACACTAAAAGTTTCTCTTATGTCAAGTGGAATTAAATTTTATATATATATATATATATATATATATATATATTATCTTTAATTGAACTCCTCATCACAGACAACTCCACCATTGTGCTACATTTGGTGGTATGGTACATGTATATTAAGTCAGTGTTTTTCTTAGGAGTTTTATGAAATGAAATAATGAAGCTAAGTAAAACAAAACGAACGCTACATAGTAGTTGTGATATTTTACTGTCTCAAATGCTCTTTATTAGAGTTAGAAAAGTTACTGAATAAACCAAGTAGTACCTGAAGAAGTTTGAGCAAAAGGGATGAGACCAGAGCGACCAAGAACACTATACATAAGGTTGACAAGTGAACTTTTGCCAGCATTATGAAAACCAACCAACACTATAGTATTCAAAGGTGGAATATCCATATCTTCTTTGTTAATTCCACCAATTGGCACCCAAAAATCCCCTGCTCTATACGACTTTAGCTTTTGCCGAAGCTCATCAAGACTCTCTGAGGACATTAAAGCCAGCCTCTCCATTTCCCTTAGGACTTTGAGGGTAGGTGTCATTTTTGACAAATTTGGCATCTCAAACTTGAATTTTACACACTCATCGAATTTCGCTGCTGATTTCCACCAGTAGTACATAGCTCTAGTTTCCTCATCATCATTTTGATTAACAAAATTTTCGTCCCTCATTTTTGTGTGATGCTACAGGAGCTCAACTGTATTGCTATTTAAAGTAGTTCTTCACTACTTGCTACAGTACAAATGATTACACAAGGGAGATGGGAACAAGAAATTGTACAACCAATGACGTAATGTTTCTTTACTAGGTTTGTTTTGCCCCACAATGATTACTCGTTTGGCCGTTTCATTTGGCTCTAGAAGAAATTTCTAAGCAACTTCAAGTAACAGTACACGTGAAGAAGTTGTAATGAAGAAGTATGACATTTAGTTTTAGGTGTGCCATTGGAACATGATTTTTTAAATTTCTTATACTCCCTCAGTTTCACTTATGCGACATAATTTGATGTGGTACAAAATTTAAGACAAAGAAAAGATTTAGAAGTATATGATTTTAAATATAGTATGATGTTTTTGTAATTATAAATGCATACATTTCATTAAGGAAAAAGTTAATGTTAAATTATCTTCTAAAACAAAAATGTGTAATTGTTTTCTAAATGAATTAATAAGAAAAAAGTGTCACATAAAATAAAATAGCGGCAAGTAAATGAACATCTTTTATAAATATAAAACCATTTTTTAATTGAAAGTATTTAAACAATATTTGAAAAATCTTGTTCAAAGAAAAATTGTATTCAGACTTCAATTTTGGCTTTGTGTAGAATCAGAAACTAGCTGACGATTCTGATCTCGTCCTCACTTGGTGTCTTTTTTTCATTGCTACAATACGATAGTTAAGTGATGATTATATGGCATATTTGAAGTAGTGTATAGAGTAAATATGCTATGCTACGTGGTCGTCCAAAAGAGGGACACGTGGAACTTAAGACTGGGATAGTCAAAACTGAAGGCAACGCTCCCGTCTGTCACCAGAAAGAACAACGCTTATAAGTACGGGTGTTCATGGTTCGGTTTGGATCGTTTTTTCCCTAAAATAAAGTCAAATCAAGTAAGTCGATTTTTAAAATGTTGGGACCAAACCAAACCAATTAAGTAGGTTTTTATTAGTTTTTCGATTTTATTGCATCCTCATAAGGATGCAATAAAAAACCCACCAAAAAAATCGATACTTTAGTCTTGTTCACCCGGTAGCATCTAATGGAGAATATTCCATAGCAAGTAAGTATGCAAAGGATGCAATAAATAATCTTCGCCCTTACGTGCTCTAACGGAGAATATTCCACATCTAATGGGCCAAATCGATATCGGGCGACCAAAGGATGCAATAAATACTTACATGCTCATAAGGATGCAATAAGTACTTTTTGCCCTTATATGCTCTAATGGAGAATATTCCACATCTAATGGGCCAAATTGATATCGGGCGACCAAAGGATGCAATAAATACTTACATGCTCATAAGGATGCAATAAATACTCTTCGCCCGGTAGCATCTAATGGAGAATATTCCACAACATTAAGTATTTTGCCCGTTATAAGGAATTTTACATTTATGCTCACCATTACATCTTCATCAATGGCCCTCATAATTGATATTAAAGAAGGGCACGATCCTAGGACTTCCTTTCCTAGACGGAGTTATAAATAGTAAGTTATGTTATCTTTGTAAGGACACGAATATTTCTGACAAACTAATACTACAATCTACTCAAAGCATTAATCAATTTTACCTCCTTATTTTCTGTTCTTGTTCTTATTACTGTTGTGCTCGGAGATTTCACTACCAGAGTCTTTTTTCTGTCATTTCGTCTTTCTATCAAGGCTAAGTGTTATATATTTCTTCAATTATCTTGTTATTTCATAATCGAATTAATTCACTTGTCTAGAACTACGTATAAATTCAACTGTACCATTTTATGGGTAAATAGTTTGGCGTCCATCGTGGGGCCGAGACAGTCGTGCAATTAAGTTGATCCTTGCCTTTTTTACTAAAGTATTTTGATTATTTTGTCTTAGAAGAAATCATAAGAAATGGAAAATAACGGTGTTAACTACGCGCACAATCCCGAGGTTCGAGGGGATCAACCTCATTTTGAGGACTCAATCAGTTACACCCACAACGAGAGGAATGACACCACGCTGGTGCATGACGGGTAATATCCTCGAATGTTCGGGAAATAACTCCCGATGATGCTGAGGAGGAACTTGTCGTTGACACGGTAAGGATCTTACAAGAACAACAGACGATCATTGTAGGGCACCTCAAGCGACAAGACAGAGTTGAAGCAGGTGTTGTCGGGGGCTTTGAATAATGCGAATAGACGAGATCCGGTTCCTCCTGGCGCTCCAACGAATCAAACATGCAGAGGGTCGACAACAACACCCCGATGGGCGAAGTTGGCTCCGATGGGGCTGGGAGGAGCGGATCCTGCCCCAATAACAAAAATGATCCCTTCAAGAATGAACTCTTACGGTTTATGAGGGAAGTGAACGCCCGGATGGACCAAATCCCGGGCGCACCACCGGTGCTGAAAGGTCCGGACTCAAAGAAGTACTCAATTTCCATATAAGCCAAGTGAGGCACCAGAATTAATCCCGAAAAGATTTGAAATTCCTTATGTGCCAAAGTATGACGAAACTTCAAACCCTCAAGAGCATATTACCACCTATACAACAGCGGTGAAGGGAAATGATTTAGCTCCTCACAAAATTGAATCTGTTTTGTTGAAAAAATTTGGAGAGACTCTCACGGGGGGAGCCTTGCCGTGGTATTCATTGTCACCCGAGCATTCCATAGACTCATTTGAGGTGCTCGCGCACTCTTTTACTAAGGCTCATGCCGGGACCAGAAAAATACAGGCCCAAAAGGCCGACATATTCATAATTGTGCAAGGAGAGTTCGAGTTGCTATCGCGCCCTCTTTTTGCCTCGCGGAGATCGGGTTTATGACATTGGTTGGGACAACTCGTTCCTTTTGGGAAAGGGGTTTGCATATTTTTAAGAGTCGCCTATCTAAAGATTATAACGGTGCGTTAGGGCACCTAAGGGGTTCAATTACAACTACGTTACTAACCAGAGATTGGGTAAGGGCTTGAAATTATCCTAAGGGGAAGGTGTTAGGCACCCCTCAGGATCCACAAGTGTGGTTCCCGGCCAAATGGTTTCGTGAATTTGTTCCATTGGAAAATAACAAGTAAAGGCTCAAATAAGAGGGAATTTAAGTCTTAAGCATGCAGATGTTAAAAAAGTAAAGAAGATTAGATTTCGAATAGGATTACGAGCTAAGCATATAAAAAGTGTCCTAGGTTTATAATAATATGGATCACATCAATGCAATACCCGGTAATCACTCCTCGAAGAGGGGCTACACGTGGTATTAGCGCATCGTTCCATATTCTACCCTTCCCACCCTGTAAGGTTATTAAAACGAGTATTGGTCTCGACCTCTATTGCATGTTGTTACCTGTCCCTTCCTATCAGTCCAAGAGGAAATTAGGACTCTATCCTAAAGGGGGGGGGGTACTAAGCAGACCCTCAAGGTTTTAAAGGTAAAATTCTATGGCGACAGACAACAAAACAAGTAGGACTGCAGATAAGGAAAGCATAGAAAGCAGAAAAAGGCTCAAGTTATTTCTCCACACACAGTACACATAAGCAGCATGTCTCATACACAACTAAGGTCCATATTAATTCAGAATCCTAAAGCATGGTATCTAGGTGATAACACAAAGACAGATTTATTGCATAACTCAGAGAGGAAGTCTTTATCAGGCTTGCCTGCTGGTTTTAAGCATGCTGACAGTTAAACATGATCACAAAGACAGTTCTGATTCTTATTTCTTAAGTTAATTACCTAAGGCTTGCGTAGGTGTAGGATAATAACATGCAACAGTTATTCAGATTCTAGATTGTTTATAGCTAATAACATACAATTCTAGGTGTTGAAGATGTACAAGGATTAATTACCAATTGCTTAGAACGGGAGATTGTTCTGTATTTAGACTAAGTGCAGTTAAATAGATACGATCCTATAGCATGATATCTAATGCAGCATGATGCATAATAACTTAAACATGATTTCTAAATGCACATAGAATCATAGCTTTATGCACAGTTTCAGGAATATTATAGGTGACAGATTTTTAATGGTTGTTTACCTAGAACAGAATCTCTACGTGTATAGCATGATGAGACATGATTGCAGTTAATTTATCCTAAGACAATATTTCTAGTGAAGTTTCAGAACATACGCAGAATCACTCAATAACAACTTATATTGTAATTATTTATCCTATAGGCAAGATTTCTAAGCGTGAAGATGTTGAATACACATAAATCCTAAGTAGCATGATATCTAATGCATGGAATAGTGTACCTAAACATGGCTGCTATTGCTCATAGAGAAAATAAACCTAGAAACATGGTCTCTACCCTTAATTATACTACAACATGCATATCACCCACCCGTTTTCACTATCCGACCCCCGAGTTGTTACAATTAATTATTACAGACCATTAAATATGAACTACACAACTGAAAATAAGAAGTTAACTAGAGGGAGCCTACAGAATAGGCTCAATTCTCCAGGTCCTCAATGCTAGGTATTATTTTACAACCTTCTCATAATTCGGGTGTGTCAGAGTTCCCTAAGGACCTCAAGGGCTCCCGGGAAGTGCTCACACCCAGATTTCATAGCCTAAAATAGAGTAAGTGCAGTGTGAAATAGCCAGCCTCTGTGTGTCAAAGTTCAGAGGGAGCTCAAGGGTCCTAAGGCAATGCTCACACATAAGGGGCATAACCTAGACTTCTAAGAGTATATGTGAGAGTGATTTTTATTTTTAAAAGGTTTAAGTAAGAAAACAGTTTTGAGAAAGGTTAAGTAAGAAAAATAGTTTTGAAGAGGGAAACTTGATTGGAATAGAAGTTCAACATCACACAAAGGACCAGGGATAGTCCAACAATCACAAGCAGGGTTAATGGGATTTGAGGGACAAATACAGAGCATGTAAGGGCAAACATGTAGCAGGCAGAAACACATATAGGCATGCAATCATAAACTCCTAAGGGTTCAGAGGATCAGGGATACAGTAAAGTACCAGATTAGATTAACATCAAACAACTAAGACCATGATTAAACTAATGTACCAGTCATAGGCATGGAGATTCACATGAGAAGCAGGTGCTAAGTATACAGAAACATGTTGGTCATGGACAAGTAAAGCATAAACTTAACCGGCAGAGGGGAGTTCAGGATCCTAGTTACATGTTGAACAACAGAATGATAAGTAAAAGCAAATTAGAAACACAGTGAATTGCAACAATAATAGAAACATGTTGGTTTGAGAACTGAAATTTGAATTAGAACATACCAGCGAAGTGAAGAAAGCAGTAACACAAACAAGAAGTAGGAGATGCACAATAGTTAGCCTTGGCTTGCAGCCGTCTAACTTAGAATAGCAGCAACTAGCACATAAGAGAGAGAGAGCAGAGAGTTTCTTTTTATTGTGAGAGAGAGAGTTGAACAGATTAGTCCATGTCTTCTTTTAAAAATAAGAGGACGGGGTATATATAGCTTTTAAAAGAGTAGTAAATAAGGTGCAGATCAAAGTCAGGCAACAATTAAAGGAATCAGAATCAATCAGTTTAAGTACTTCCTCTAATTAAGGGGTTAACTTTCAAACGGTAAGAACATGTAACCAATAAGGAAGCAAATCAACATAACAAATAAGGAAATACTTCAAAATAGTGTAAGTATAGAGCTGGTAATTAGGCTAGGTTCATAGAGTCCTATTTAAGGAAACAAATGTTGAGAATCAGTTGACAACATAATTAACCAAAAATAAGGCAAGAGAATATTTTAAAGATTGAAATCAGTCGAGAATAGAGGATACTAATCACAGGGAATTAGAGATTCCGCTAGAAGGCAATATTAACCAAAGTAAAGTATTGCAACTGAACGGAGCAAACATAGCATAAGCAAGAATAGGCAAAGTAGGATAAGAGAATAACATAAATCAGGGATTTAAGTTAGAACATAGTAAAATAATTAAAGGAAATAACGGAGTAAACATGATACGATTAGAGGACACAAAGATCAGAATCCCTAATGAACAAAATATGGTAAAGTCACAGAAAAGCTCAGAACATTCGTAGGAAACATGTACACATACAAATTAAACGAATAAAATCATCAAAATGGACTCAGAATCCTAAGATTAAGGCAAAGCCATTTAGGGTTTCCAACATAGTAAGTCAAATGAAGGAAAAACACAAATAAATCATGCAATGATAGTAGAAATTATAGAATAATACTTAAAATCAGAAAGAAAATCATTCTTTTTTTTTTCAGAAAGGTGTTAAGAAACCCTAGCTTGAAGATTAAGAGTCATTTTTAAAGAAAAATCGGAATCTTTAAGGAAAATAGCAAAATAACTCAGAATACATCCAGATCTTTCATAGATCTAAGAAATCGAGAGCCAACAGTTAGAGTTTTAGTGAGATAACCCAAAAAGAGAGAAAATCATCTCAGAAACCATAGGTTTTGGCCGGAGATGGGAAGATCTTACTCGGACGGGCCAAGGGTGGCCTGAGAAGGCATGAACAGTCATGGGGTGAGGTGAACCGCTTCAGGATCTCCTAAGGACCTCCGGACAGTGATACTCGGTGTAGGAGGGATCCATGAAGCTAAGAGGAGTGAGGACCCATGGTTTCCGGCAAGAGAAGTAGCCGGAGAAGACGAGCCATCTTCATCGGAGTGAGTTAGAGAGAAGAGGGACCAGTGAGAATGAGAGGGGTCGGGGGGGTTAGTTTAGGTTAATTAAGATAATAAAAATCTGGGTCGTTGATCTACGGCTCAGATTGGTTTGGGGTTGAGCCGGGTAGAACTTTAGGTCTGGGCTGGGGTGATTTAATCAGGTGGTTTTGGGTTTAATTGGGGCTAGAATTTAAATAAAATGTGGCTAGCTGTTAAATACTCAACTAAAATGTTAAATGCTTAATTAAAATTAGTTAAAATAACTAATAATCAGAAGAATGAAATTGGTGATTAAGAAATAAAATAAAAATGGTTAATCAACATTTAAAAATATGAATGACCACTTATTGGATAGAAATAGCATAAAATATATGGTTAGGTTATAATTGCAAAATTATTGCAATTATAGTCAAAAGGTGCCAATTTGACCCATTGTGAAATAATTTGATTTTACCAAGGCCAAAAATAATGTATTAAGTCAAGAGATGTCTTTGAAATCGTTTGTAATGCAATTTACAATTAATTATTAGAAATAAAAAATACTGGATAAATTAGAAATAAATTTATAAAAATATGAGAAAATTATGAAGAAATACCAATTATTATAAAAAGTTACTTCGAAGGTATATATGCAAATTTAAAGATAATTTGAGGAAAAATTAGGTATCAACAGCTACCACTCTTTACCCGGGAAGGATGGAAGAGTTGTCGGGTAAAGATATGATGGCCAATTTGACCGAGTGGAGATAGCTTGAAAGGTTCGAGACGCACCCTAGTTTTTGAGCTGCCTACATATCCTTGATTTTACAGGAATCAAGCCGTATGTAGTTCAGGATCCATCGGCGAAGTATACCGATGAAGTTTTATAAGGATGGACGCAAAGTGTAAGGTTGGGTGAACAAGAGGCTTACGGGGTAGTTAGGAGAACTGGGGCGGGACCGCACCTGCGATGATGGTTGTTGCTTGCCGAGTTACCTGCAAATGAGTAATACAAGCATATCGTGCATAATTTAAACATGATGCAAATTCCGTATGAATGCTGTCTTTGGACGGTTAAGGGTGACGTATTTAGACCATGATGTCCTGGGCCATGAATTTCTTGATGCGGGATTCGCAGGCCATGAAATGATATTCTCGGGCCATGAAGATGGTGTCTCTGAATCATGATTCCTTTGAATAATGATATGCAAACTGGTAAAAGAGATCCTCAGGCCATGACATGGTGTTCTCGGGCCATGAAGACGGTGCCTCCGAACGATGACGCCTTTGGATATGTTGGCGATATTTCAGCCCATGAAGATGCAATAGTATGATGCTGACAAGGCAGAGTTTAGTCTTGCGAATTAAAGGGGCGGAGCTTAGCCCAAAAGGAAAGCGCAGTAAATAATGCTAGAGGCATTGGTTGCTTTTGAGAAGTAAATAGAGGTATCATTTAACCTCGGAAGGTAGAAAGGTAGCCTTATGCAAAATGCGAATGCAGATGGAGGTAGCGTTTAACCTCGGAAGGCATAAAGGTAGCCTTAAGCAATATGTGAATGCAGATGGAGGTAGCGTTTAACCTCGCAAGGCAGAAAGGTAGCCTTATGCAATATGCGAATGCAGATGGAGGTAGTGTTTAACCTCGGAAGGCAGAAAGGTAGCCTTATGCAATATGCGAATGCAGATGGAGGTAGTGTTTAACCTCGGAAGGCAGAAAGTTAGCCTTATGCAAGATGCGAATGCAGATGGAGGTAGCGTTTAACCTCGAAAGGCAGAAAGGTAGCCTTATGCAATATGCGAATGCAAATGGAGGTAGCGTTTAACCTCGGAAGGCAGAATGGTAGCCTTATGCAAGATTAAGGAAGGACAACAGAAATTCTTAGCTGGTGTTAAATTGCGGTAGAGCATTGTGATAATGAAACAACGTTTGTGCTGATAATAAATGTTGGCATGACGAGTTTGAGGAACGATTTCTGTCCTTTGAGCGGATAATATATTTTGGGGCTTTTGCAATTTTGTGCCTGCATCCAAAGAAAGATCTTGAGTTTTGTAAAGGGGAAAGGTTAGTTCGCATTCCTGCTGGCTCTACTTGGCTCGTTTGTTTGATCATGATGATATTGTCTGTATCATTGGGGTAGCATTCGCTAAACAAGTTGCTTCGGAAAAATAAATATGCATGATTTTGTAAGATATAATATATAATCTAAAATAGTTTTAGATGAACCGATGACATGAAACGACTTGATACATTACGACCTCTTCTGCTGCAGAATTTTGAGGGTCCTCCTCAAAATTCTGCCCCAGTTTGCTGGGTGGACGCCTCTGACTGCTGCTCGCGTGGTGATTGGCTGAACTTGCTTCATAATTTTGAGGGTCCTCCTCAAAATTCTGCCCAGTTGGCTGAGTGAATGCTTGTGGACTGCTACTCGCTTCGGAGTTTTGAGGGTCCTCCTCAAAATTCTGCCCTAGTTTCTAATTGCGGGGAAAAATAGATTTTTATTGAATTTTGACCGAACCCATAGGGCTGCCTACGTATCCCCTCTTAAACAGGAATCAGGTCAGGCGTAGTTCAAATTACATCACTGAGAAAGCATAAAGATTACACATAGTAGTGCTTGACTGCATCTGAATTGATCGTTTTCGGCCAAACTTCTCCGTCTATTTCTGCAAGTATGAGTGCTCCTCCTGTCAGCACTCTATGAACCATGTACGGACCTTGACAGTTGGGAGAGAACTTCCCCTTGGCTTCATCTCGATGCGGAAAGATTTTCTTTAACACCAGCTGCCCTGGTGTGAATCGTCTCGGCTTGACTTTCTTGTTGAAGGCCCTGGCCATTCTGTTCTGATATAGTTGACCATGACATACTGCATTCATTCTCTTCCCGTCTATGAGGGCTAGTTGCTCATAACGGCTCCTTACCCACTCTGCATCCCTGAGCTCAGCTTCCTATATAATTCTTAGATATGGAATCTCCACTTTGGCAGGAATTATAGCCTCTGTACCATAAACTACCATATAGGGAGTTTCCCCTTTTGATGTGCGGACAGTGGTGCGGTATCCCAATAAGGCGAATGATAACTTTTCATGCCACTGCTTGTGCCTTTCTATCATCTTCCTTAGTATCTTCTTGATGTTTTTGTTAGCAGCCTCTACAGCTCCATTCATCTGAGGTCTGTATGCTGTGGAATTTTTGTGTTTGATCTTGAAAGTTCCACACTAGCTTTCATCAAGTCACTGTTGAGATTAGAACCGTTGTTGGTGATGATTGACACTGGAACTCTGAACCGACAAACAATGCGGTCGCGGACAAAGTCGGCCACGACTTTCTTAGTAACCGCTTTGCAGGAGGCTGCTTCGACCCATTTAGTGAAGTAGTCAATGGCGACCAGAATGAACATGTGGCCATTGGAGGTGGCAGGCTCGATTGGTCTAATAACGTCCATACCCCAAGCGGCGAACGGCCATGGTGAGCTAGTTGCATTGAGCTCACTTGGAGGCACCTTTATCATATCCCCATGTATCTGGCAACGGTGGCACTTCCGAACATATTGGATGCAGTCCGTTTCAATAGTCATCCAAAAATAACCAGCTCGGAGTATCTTCTTTGCTAGAACAAAACCGTTCATATGTGGGCCACATGTCCCAACATGAATTTCTTCCAGCAATTTTGATGCTTATTTTGCGTCGACACACCTTAATAACCCCAAATCGGGAGTCCTTCTATACATGATTCCTCCGCTGTGAAAGAAATTGTTGGACAATCTCCGAAGTGTGTGTTTCTGAGTGGAATTTGCAAGCTCGGGGTATTCTCCTTTTGTCAAGTACTCATCGATGTCATGAAACCAAGGATTTCCGTCTACTTCTTCTTCGATATGGGCATAGTAAGCTGGTTGATTATGGATCTTTACGGGAATAGGGTCAATGAAATTCTTGTCCGGATGTTGGATCATTGAGGACAAAGTAGCTAATGCGTCGGCGAACTCATTCTGGATTCTGCGGACGTTTCGGAACTCGATCTTTGTGAACCTCTTTCTTAATTCCTGTACGTGGTGCAGATACGGCAGTAGTTTGGAATTCTTTGTTGCCCATTCTCCTTGTACCTGATGTACTAATAAGTCTGAGTCACCAATCACTAACAGCTCCTGGACGTTCATGTCAATGGCCATGTTGAGACCTAAGATACAGGCTTCATACTCTGCCATTAGTGAAGGGGAACCTAAGTTTTTGTTTCACCGGTGGACACATTGGATTGGTTGGAAGTTTGTGAGCCACAATAGACGTACTTAGACCAGTCATGTCATCATACGACCATGCAAATACGTCCTCATACTCTTTTAGAAAATATGTATTTTTTCTTTTCTGGTGGTGATAAATTAATGCTGATGCGAGTCTCCTTGACGTTTTCTGAATCTCCCAGGTTGATAACTTCAGTCTCGTCCAGGTTGGACTTAGGTCTATTCTCAAAGTTCTCAACTTCTTTGACAATCTCGTTAGGTATGTCGTCTTCATCTGAATCAATGTCCGTTTGCTGCGTTGTCTCATTGCATGACACGGTCATCGGTTCATCAAGACAAGTAATAGTAATGTTTTATAAATAAAGTAAGAGATAAGACAATAGCAATAAATATCGGATTAGTAAGAGAGATTTAGAAGATGCTTTGATAAATTGAATAACTGTTTTGAACATTGAAGATCCTTATTGCAGAAATTGAAAAATGCAGGAAAAGGAAAATGATCTAGTAAATAAAACAGTAAATAATGCTTGTTTTAGCCTTGATACCCCGAGGCTCATCGGGCTTTGGTTGTCTTGATAGACCGGTTCTTGAGATATGCCCCCCTGATTACAGTCTGTATGGAAGGGCCTTCCTCCCCCTCCTCCTCGAGAACAACACAGCAATCCATATCTTCGTCCTCTAGGAACAAACTGCTCATCGCTGCAAGTGCTTCTTCCTAGTTTGATNTCGTGATCTCTTGGAGGTTCTTACCGATCCCTTTGCCTGGCTCATATCCTCTCCAGTTCAGGATGCTCTCAATCTTGCTATCCCACCACTTTTCCTTGTCGATAGCATTGACCCGCTCAATGAGGTGGTAAGTTCCTCCGCCTATCTTCCTTTTTCAGTCAATCACCGGAATAGTTTGACGACTATAAATAGGGTTGCTACCGTCACCATAATCACCTCTTGGTGGTTCTACTCGAATTTTACTGCCTGATGTAGCGGTGACGCTATGTCCCCAGCATCATGAATCTAGGGTCGTCCTAACAACAGGTTGTAGGATGCTAGCATATCTATCACCTGGAAATCCACTTCGAACCAAGTCGGTCCCATCTGCAGACATAGACTGATCTCCCCCATGGTGGACCTCTGAGAATCGTCGAAGGCTTTAACATTGATCGCTTCATCCCTTATCTCATGTAGCCCTTTAACCAATTTCTTGAGTGTTATCAGCGGACATATGTTAAGACTGGAACCTCCATCGATTAAGATTCTTGTGATGAAATGATCTTCCTATTGCACGGTGATGTGCAGCGCTTTGTTGTGCCCCAATCCTTCAGGTGGTAGCTCGTCCTCATGAAAAGTGATTTTATGACTCTCCAGTACCTGACCTATGATATTGGCCATTTCCCCGCTAGTGATGTTGTTTGGCACATATGCTTCACTCAACACTTTTAACAAAGCATTTCTATGTGTTTCGGAATTCTGCAGCAGAGAGAGGAAAATATATATGTGTCGGTGTCTTCTTCAGCTGGTCGATGACTGAATACTCCTTAGCCTGTACCTTTCTCCAAAGGTCATCGGGGCCTGTTTCAATAAGGGGAGGCCGGTTGGCAGCCTGTTTGCTTGACTCGGCCAGATGCTCAGGGGTGTAGATCCTACCAGTTCTCATCATACCATGTGCTGCGACAGCTTCCTCAGACCTGACCTTGCCTTTCCTTCTCGCCTCGGCTAGGTAGTCCCAAGGGATAGTGTTTGAATAGAAGGGTGGCGTGGTTGTCATTGCCACCGAAATTGGTACGACCATCCTTACTTCAAACGGAATGTGTGTTCGGGGTGGCAAGACTGTGACCTCGAATGGTGTCGGTGCATTTGCTGGAGATACAAACTCAACTTTTATTGGCACTGGTGACTTTGCAGGTGGCGCTACTTCAAACTCAAATGGTATAGACATATTCACCTCATCGTCCTCAAATGGTTGAATCTGGACTATGATCGATTTGAGAGTGCCTGCTGGTTTCTTTGGGTCATCACCTCCTGCGATCAACCCGATTGACCCCTCGGGATCCCAGTCATCTTCTATTTCAATCATATGGATACCTCTACCCTTATGATCTGGCAGAGGATTGTCGTGGACGTTTGGAGCAGGGTCTTTTGCCACAATAATCGTATTGTCAATAAGAGCCTGTATTTTGTCCTTCAGAGAGAGGCATTCTTCGATATTGTGTCCTTTCATGCCGGAATGGTATGCACAGGATTTGTTTGGGTTAACCCACTGATAAGGATTCTCAGGGGTGGCAGCAGGGATAGATGTGACATAACCAGCAGCTTTGAGCTTCTCATACAGCTAGTCAATGGGCTCGACTATGGTGGTGTATTGCTTCGGAGGGCGACGATCAAAATTGGGACGATGTTTAGGGAAGTTTTGGCGTGCAGGGGGTGATTGGTAATGGGATGGCTGGGAATTATAAGTGTGGTAGACAGGAGTGTGTTGTGAATATCTGGGCGAAGCAGGTTTATATGTGGGCGGTGGAGCTTGGTAGGAAGGTGGAGGAGCTTTGTAATTTGGTGAGGGTGCTTGGTAATTCGGGGTTGGCTGGTATGTGAGTGGAGGTGTTGGATAAGTTTGGTATTTGAGTGGGGACTTGGCTCTTTGTGCAACCATTACGGCTCCCACGTCTCTCTTCTTAGACACACCACCGGACTGTAAATCCTTGTTAGTGGCTTGCAAGGCTTCAAAATTTGTAACCATACCGCTTTTAATACCTTCTTCAATCCGCTCACCCAATTTGATGATGTCAGAGAACTTGTGGCTTTCAACCATCATTAACCGTTCATAATACTGCGGGTCCTGAGCCCGGACAAAGAACTTATTCATCTACTCTTCCTCTAGAGCAGGTCTGAATCTAGCGACTTCGGACCTCCAGTGAGTAGCATACTCATGAAGGGTTTCTGTGGGGTTCTTCTTCAAATTATGATGTAGAACAAATCTGGTGCGTTCTCTGTGTTGAATCTAAACCTGTTCATAAAATCAGACGCCATGCTTACCTAGTTTGACCATTTTTTGGGGTCTTGGCTGATGTACTAAGACAGTGCATTTCAAACTCCTCATGAACAGCTTCATGCGGATTCTTTCATCCTGTCCCACGCCAACCAATTTGTCTCCATAGGTCCTCAGATGGACTCTTGGATCACAAGTACCGTCAAACATTTCGAACTTTGGAGGTTTGTACCCCTCGGGTAGTTCGACATCAAGTTGGATACAAAGGCCTTCATAATTTAACCCTTCAATTCCCTTGGTTCCTCCAACACCCTAGACTCGGCTGGTCAGTTTCCTAAGCTCCTCGGCCAGGTTCCTGATAAGTAAGTCCTTTTCGTCAGACCCGGATGCCTGTGGGATAGGCAGAGTGGATGGGTCACGGTTTCCACATAGATGGGATTATTATAGGTGTGGAAATAGTCCTTTGTGGGGTTTTGAGGTTCTGGGATGAGTAGTGGGGTGTTATTTGAGGTGTGGCAAGCATTGCACTGCGTCGGGAGAGTTTGGTTCTTTGGGGGAGTGACGTGATGGTGAGGTGCGAGATGATTTTGCTTTCTTGGGATATTTTGTGGAGGTGCGGGGTTTTGAGCATTCGGAAGTTTGACATCGGGGACGTTAAGGGAAAATGACAAGTTGGCCAGATTCCGAACTTGATCAAGTTCTTCCTGAAACTTTAGCAATTTTTGTTCAAGTGGTGACATGTTCTCATGCAGGATCTGAATACCTCGGCCATCAGTGGCCTCTACCCGTTCAATCATATTCTCCTTTATGGTGCCGCTAGACTCTTCCATCTTACTTTTGCCTTTGTCTTTGCCCTTAGGAGGACTAGGAGGAGGAGTAGGTGGAGGGCCCTTGGATCTGGTGCCCAGAATGCACGAACTAACATTTTTTTTTGGGGGGGGGGGGGGGGGGAGTAAGAAAAATAAAAACAAAAGGTAGCCAAGTCAGTGAGGATTATGAAAAGAATATTACGGTATTTAAACACATAATGCGGAAATGTAAAGCGCGCCCTAAGTTGGGAACCTCTTTGTGCCCGAGGTAGGCCTAGCGACAAATTGATTTGGAGAACTTAAAATTCTAAACCTCATTTTATTGATAAGGAAAATAGACAAATCCCAAAACGATAGACGAAAAATAAAAGTCACTAATGGTCGTTGGCCTTATTACATTGATAGAAAAATAAAGACACTCCTATCCAGAAGGACCTTCCCTAGACTCGGCACTCTTGCTTCCTTCGAGTAGCTTTCCCAGCTCACGAAGTCCCAGCAACAGGTAAGTTCTGGCTAGGTATCCCCCTGCAGCTCCCTCAGCCTTTTGACAATCTTCAACTCTTTTGATGAAATTTTCTTCGAGCTCGACTATACCTCGTTCCAAGTATCCCAGCCTCTTGTTGGCGTTGATAGCCATGTCCTTCCATTCCTCGATCAGTTTCTTGTTGGACTCATGTATCTTGTGGTGGTCATCCTCATTTTCCCGGATCCTTTTGCGCAGCTGGTTGAACTTGACTTGTGCCTCAGCCCTTTCATCTATAACCATGTGGCCTCGGACATACCCTGGCTTTCTCTGACCACCCAGATCCTCTTCTAACCAACCAAGATAGAAAGGGGTATAACCAACATGATACATGTCTGGCTCGATGGTGTCTTTCTCAAGTATAACCTTGCAGTGCCACAGGTGCTGAGCTTGGCACTTGTGAGGACTGTCATTATTTTGAAAGTCAGCTCGAAGATGGCTCATCCTCTCGACCCTAGGGATGACTTGCTTCCTTCCTCTTTGCCTCATAACTCGAAGAGGGACGTAAGTGTATGTCCCCCTTAGACCAATCAGTATCATAAATGATGCGTCTCGGGTTCGAATGATGAACTCATCCATCGGAAACCATTCAAACATCCATTGAACCTGCTATTCAGTCAAGTTATCAAAAATCTCGATCCATCCCTCGGCATTTTCAGGCTGAGCGAACATGTCAGGGATATAATTCATTTGCTTTGGGTGATGGAAAGCGATGTGGTCATCCCACATTCTGCGGTGAATGTCCTGTCGGTATTCACCTCTTTGGACATGTTCCATGAGCCAGAGTTGAAGTAATAAATTGCAACCTTCGAAATGCTTTGCTCCTTGTTGACACCTTTCTAAGGCCCGATATATGTCTACAACGATAATGGGCACAATGCTAAAGTATTTCCCATTTACCCCTTCCATTATGGTCTTAATTACCATGGCTAGCCTGGTATGGATCCTTTCCTTCTTCACCGGGAACACGATCAAACCCAAAAAGCAAACCATAAACACGAACACTCGGCGATGGACGTGTCCCAGAGAGGTGATAGCAAACTCGTCAAGGTAGGTACGGTATGATTTGTTGTAGCCATACCTTTCATACAAGTAATCAAAAGGAATGTACGAATCCTCCAAACATACTAATTCCGAGTCCTTTTTCAGACCCATCATTTTGAGGAAACTTTTGCATGTGCGGTTCTCAGGCATCAACAACCCTGGAGTTTCCCATACTAGGTTAGCCAACCCTCCTATTTCTTCTATCAAAGGCGTCATTTCGATGTTCCCAAAGCGGAACACGGACCTTTCACGATCCCAGAACAGGGTAGCAGTCTATATTATCATTTTGTTAGGATGGATTTCCAGGAGAGATGGTAGGTTACCCAAGTGTTTCCTGGCGATAGCTTTGTCACTAGAGTGCATATCCTCCCACCAACTCAACAGTTTTGGGTGGATATTGGAGACCATGCCGAATCTAGGGACTTCATGCCTCATCATTTTTTTTCTGCAAAACAAATAAAGTTAGGCCCTTACCCCCACCGGACTCGACTATTTAACGTCAATAATTAGCAGGAAGCATTTAATTTTTCAAATAAATGCACAGAACGTGAGGGCATCCATTTGGGTTTAGGGAAACTCGGTGGAATTTTGGATAAGGCCATCTTAAAAGCTATCGTGCAGACGACACTTTAGCTCGACTAGGTTTGACCATGATGCATGCAACAATGCAATAGAGTAAGGTTTCTATGGGGTTTTAGATCGGTACCCTTGAGCGGATAACTCAAGGGGGAAAGGCACGGAACCGTCAACTGCACCGTTGATCGACTAGTTTTACCGCAAATAAGACTTTCCGAATTTAGTGGGTAATAATATAGGAAGGGTGCAACCACTCATCAAGTATTGCTATAGTATTTTGTTTGGCACGAGTGGAGTATGAATGTTGAGAATGATTATGCAATAATAAATATTAAAACAAGTTGTCACGTATTTGCACGTGAAAGAAAGTGGTAAAAACGGTAGCAATGATTTAAAGCACTTACTAAAGAAAACAAAGAGACATGTCAGTTTCGTTTTTGAAGAAAAGTAAATACCCAAAGTAAACAATTAATTTCATGTAAAGGTAATAGGAAAGGGTGCAAGTATTTAAAATAAAGGCACAAATTCACGAAACAATTTGAAATGGTAAAAGCCTGGATATCCCCAGCAGAGTCGCAATGCTCTCGCGCCCCTTTTTTCCTCGCGGAGATCGGGTTTATTTGATCGGTTGGGATAACTCATTCCTTTTGGGAAAGGGGTTTGCATATTTTTAAGATTCGCCACCTAACGATTTTAACGGTGCGTTAGGGCACCTATGGGGTTCAATTACAACTACGTTACTAACCTGAGATTGGATAAGGGATTGAAATTATCCTAAGGGGAAGGTGTTAGGCACCCCTCAGGATCCACAAGTGTGGTTACCGGCCAAATGGTTTCGTGAATTTGTAAAATTAGCAAATAACAAGTAAATGCTCAAATAAGAGGGGATTTAAGTCTTAAGCATGCAGATGTTAGAAAAAAGTAAAGAAGATTAGCTTTCGAATAGGATTAAGAATATAAAAGGTGTCCTAGGTTTATAATAATATGGAACACATCAATGCAATACCCGGTAATCACTCCTCGAAGAGGGGCTACACGTGGTATTAGCGCATCGGTCATCATATCCATATTCAACCCTTCCCATCCCATAAAGGTTATTAAAACGAGTGTTCGTCTCGACCTCTATTCATACTGTTACCCGTCCCTTCCTATCAGTCCTGGAGGAAATTAGGACCCTATCCTAAAGGGGGGTACTAGGCAGACCCTCGGGTTTTAAAGGTAAAATTCTAGGGTGACAGACAACAAAACAAGTAGGACTGCAGATAATGAAAGCATAAAAAGCAGATAAAGGCTCAAGTTATTCCTCCACACACAGCACACATAAGCAACATGTCTCATACACAACTAAGGTCCATATTAATTCAGAATCCTAAAGCATGGTATCTAGGTGATAACACAGAGACAGATTTATTGCATAACCCAGAGAGGAAGTCTTAATCAGGCTTGCCTGCTGGTTTTAAGCATGGTGACAGTTAAACATGATCACCAAGACAGTTCTGATTCTTATTTTTTAAGTTAATTACCTAAGGCTTTCCTAGGTGTAGGATAACATGCAACAGTTATTCAGATTCTAGATTGTTTATAGCTAATAACATAAAATTCAAGGCGTTGAAGATGTACAAGGACTAATTACCAATTGCTTAGAACGAGGGATTGTTTTGTATTTAGACCAAGTGCAGTTAAATAGATATGATCCTATAGCATGATATCTAATGCAGCATAATGCATAATAACTTAAACAGGATTTCTAAATGCACATAGAATCATAGCATTATGCACAGTTTCAGGAATATCATAGGTGATAGATTTTTAATGGTTGTTTACCTAGAACAGGATCTCTACGTGTATAGCATGATGGGACATGATTGCAGTTAATTTATCCTAAGACAGTACTTCTAGTGATGTTTCAGAACATGGGCAGAATCACGCAATAACAACTTAAATTTTTGTAATTATTTATCCTATAGGCATGATTTCTAAGCGTGAAGATGTTGAATACACATAAATCCTAAGTAGCATGATATCCAATGCATGGCATGGTGTACCTAAACATGGTTGCTATTGCACATAGAGAAAATTAACCTAGAAACATGGTCTCTACACTTAATATACTACAACATGCATATCACCCACCTTTTTTCACTATCCAACCCCCGAGTTGTTACAATTAATTATTACAGACCATTGAATACGAATTACACAATTGAAAATAAGAATTTAACTAGAGGGAGCCTACAGAATAGGCTCAAGTCTCCAGGTCCTCAATGCCAGGTATTATTTCACAACATTCTCATAATCCGGGTGTGTCAGAGTTCCCTAAGGACCTCAAGGGCTTCCGGGAAGTGCTCACACCCAGATTTCATAGCCTAAAATAGAGTAAGTGCAGTGTGAAATAGCCAGCCTCTGTGTGTCAAAGTTCAAAGGGAGCTCAAGGGTCCCAAGGCAATGCTCACACAGAAGGTCAGAACCTAGACTTCTAAGAGTATATGTAAGAGTGATTTTTATTTTTAAAAGGTTTAAGTAAGAAAACAGTTTTGAGAAAGGGTAAGTAAGAAAAATATTTTTGAAGAGGGAAACTTGATTGGAATAGAAGTTCAACATCACACAAAGGACCAGGGATAGTTCAACAATCACAAGCAGGGTTAATGGGATTTGAGGGACAAATACAGAGCATGTAAGGGAAAACATGTAGCAGGCAGAAACACATATAGGCATGCAATCATAAACTCCTAAGGGTTCAGAGGATCAGGGATACAGTAAAGTACCAGATTAGATTAACATCAAACAACTAAGACCATGATTAAACTAATGTACCAGTCATAGGCATGGAGATTCACATGAGAAGCAGGTGCTAAGTATACAGAAACATGTTGTTCATGGACAAGTAAAGCATAACTTAACCGGCAGAGGGGAGTTCAGGATCCTAGTTACATGTTGAACAACAGAATGATAAGTAAAAGCAAATTAGAAACACAGTGAATTGCAACAGCAATAGAAACATGTTGGTTTGAGAACTGAAATCTGAATTAGAACATACCAGCGAAGTGAAGAAAGCAGTAACACAAACAGGATGTAGGAGATGCACAATAGTGCCTTGGCTGGCAGCCGTCTAACTTAGAATAGCAGCAACTAGCACAGAAGAGAGAGAGAGAGAGAGAGAGCTGAGAGTTTCTTTTTATTGTGAGAGAGAGAGTTGAACAGATTAGTCCGTGTCTTCTTTTANATTAGGCTAGGTTCATAGAGTCCTAATTAAGGAAACAAATGTTGAGAATCAGTTAACAGCATAATTAACCAAAAATAAGGCAAGAGAATATTTTAAAGATTGAAATCAGTCGAGAATAGAGGATACCAATCACAGGGAATCAGAGATTCCGCTAGAAGGCAATATTAACCAAAGGAAAGTATTGCAACTGAACGGAGCAAACATAGCATAAGCAAGAATAGGCAAAGTAGGGTAAGAGAATCACATAAATCAGGGATTTAAGTTAGAACATAGTAAAATGATTAAAGGAAATAACGGAGTAAACATGATACGAGTATAGGACACAAAGATCAGAAACCTTAATGAACAAAATATGGTAAAGTCACAGAAAAGCTCAGAACATTCATGGGAAACATGTACACATACAGATTAAACGAACAAAATCATCAAAACGGACTCAGAATCCTAAGATTAAGGCAAAGCCACTTAGGGTTTCCAACAGAGTAAGTCAAATGAAGGGAAAACACAAATAAATCATGCAAACATAGTAGAAATTATAGAATAATACTTAAAATCAGAAAGAAAATCATTCTTTTTTTCCAGAAAGGTGTTAAGAAACCCTAGCTTGAAGATTAAGAGTCATTTTTAAAGAAAACTCGGAATCTTTAAGTAAAATAGCAAACATAACTCAGATTACATCCTGATCTTTCATAGATCTAAGAAATCGAGAGCCAACAGTTAGGGTTTTAGTGAGATAACCCAAAAAGAGAGAAAATCGTCTCAGAAACCATAGGTTTTGGCCGGAGATGGGAAGATCTTATTCGGACGGGCCAAGGGTGGCCTGAGAAGGCATGAACAGTCATGGGGTGAGGTGAACCGCTTTAGGATCTCCTAAGGACCTGCGGACAGTGATACCCGGTGTAGGAGGGAGCCATGAAGCTAAGAGGAGTGAGGACCCATGGTTTCCGGCAAGAGAGGTAGCCGGACAAGACGAGCCATCTTCATCGGAGAAGAAGAGACTGGAAGTCTCTAGAAGAGACTAGAGAGAGAGAGAGATGAGGGGCCGATGAGAATGAGAGGGGTCGGGGGGTTAGTTTAGGTTAATTAAGGTAATAAAAATCTGGGTCATTGATCTAATTTGATCAACGGCTCAGATTGGTTTGGGGTTGGGCCGGGTAGAATTTTAGGTTTGGGCTGGGTGTTTTAATCAGGTGGGTTTGGGATTAATTGGGGCTAGAATTTAAATAAAATGTGGCTAGCTGTTAAATACTCAATTAAAATGTTAAATGCTTAATTAAAATTAGTTAAAATAACTAATAATCAGAAGAATGAAATTAGTGATTAAGAAATAAAATAAAAATGGCTAATAAGTATTTAAAAATATAAATGACCTATTATTGGATAGAAATAGCATAAAATATATGGTTAGGCTATAATTGCAAAATTATTGCAATTATAGCCAAAAGATGCCAATTTGATCGATTGTGAAATAATTTGATCTTAACAAGGACAAAAATAATGTATTAAGTCAAGAGATGTCTTTGAAATCGTTTGTATGCAATTTAAAATTAATTATTAGAAATAAAAAATACTGGATAAATTAGAAATAAATTTATAAAAATATGAGAAAATTATGGAGAAATACCAATTATTATAAAAATTGATTTCGAAGGTATATATGCAAATGTAAAAATAATTTGAGGAAAAATTGGGTATCAACAGTTGCTACGAGAGTTTGTTACCCAATTCTATAAAGAGAGAATGTTGCTCCCAGTTGTCCCGGATGAATGGGAGGCTAAAGCATTCACCAAGGGACTAAAGCCGACAAGTTCAGACGCTTACCAGAAATTGAAGGAAAGCCTGCTTGAGTTTCAAGCAACGACTTGGGCAGATGTCCACAAGTGGTATGAATCAAAGATAAGGATAGAAGATGATCAGGTTGGGTTTCCATCATCAACAAAAGGACGGGAAAATAACAGAGAATAATCAAAAGACGATTTCGACACAGACATACGGTCTTCGAGGGGCCGGTTTTTGCCCTATGAACGAACCGAAGGCTGCGACAGAGGCTTCCGGTCGGCGGACAGGTTCGCCATCGACAAAAAGGACTGATCGTGGTCGGAACAATAGATCATTGCAGGATAAAGAAGTTCCAGAGGTGTGGGATCCTTCCTACCCCAAGCTGTCATAATACAATTTCAACGCCAGTGTGTGGATTGGGGTCAGACATGAGAAACATCAAAGAAGCATGGTTTCCGACTTGTGGTGTGAATACCACGGGACGAATGTCCACCGGACAGGGGACTGCCTATACCTCCGGGAAGAAGTGGCAACACTGTTGAGGAATGGTCATCTCAGATAGTTCTCGAGTGACAGACCTAAGAACAATTATGGTCATAACCGGGACAACACGGAACCCTCAAAAGCAGGAGAAGATCCTCCGCCAAACAATCCACATGATCTTTGGAGGGGGGGAACGAGATCAACGAGGCCACCTTTCTGGTAGTAAAATAGACAAAAGTATCAATAGCCCATAGCAAAAGGCTCCGGGAAGTCATCGAAGACGATATCACTTTCACGGAGGAGGACGCAGACGGATTGTTGCTACCGCACAATGACGCACTGGTAATTTCTTTAAATGTGCTAGATTTTATGATTAAACGTGTTCTAGTGGATCCAGGAAGTTCGGCCAATATCATACAATGGGGAGTAATGGAGCAAGCTAAATTCACCGGAAGCATCATTCAGGCCATAAAACTCCTCGTCAGATTCAACCTCACGAGCGTGACAACCTTAGGAGGGATTTTTTTACCCACAAAAGCCAAAGGAGTAATGAAAACAACTCTTTACATAGTGGTTGATATTGATATGGGATATAACATTATTCTAGGAAGGCCACGGTTGCATAATTGATGAAAATTCCAACGCCCGAAGGAGTTAAACGGATAAGGGGTGACCATATGGAGGCAAGGGAGATGAATGAAATTTTTATCTCCAGTAGCAAAGGAAAGGAACACACGGCATAGCAATTACAAGAACCGGGGCCCGCTCCCGAACTAGATGAAGTTAGCTGGGGGCAGAAATGTTGGAGTTTTATCAGGTGCCGAGATATTTTCAGGTTCCAGAAGAGACTCATGCAACAAAATCCACAGCGGAAGAGCTTGAGCAAGTTGCATTGTTCGAAGAATTCTTAGAAAGGAAATTCCACTTGGGGATAAGACTGCATCCCGAGCTCAGGTCTGGCTTTATTAAATTTCTTAAATATAATGCCAATTGTTTTCATGGTCACATGCGTATATGACAGGTATTCCGACGGAGGTAGCCGTACGCAAGTTAATTTAGGATCCCAAAGTACCTCTAGTAAGACAAAAAGAAAATGCCCTATTGCCGAAGCCAAGAATAAATTCGTCAAGGAAGATGTAACTCGCTTACTTAATATCGGTTCGATCCGAGAGTAAAGTATCCAGACTGACTAGGTAATATAGTAGTAGTTCCTAAGAAGAACAATAAATTTTGCATGTGTGTAGATTATAAAGAATTGAATAAGGCGTGCCCGAGAGAATTGTTCCACTATCAAACATCGATCAAATAATTGATGCTACAGCCAGGCACGAGTTAATGAGTTTCCTCGATGCTTATTCTGGGTACAATAAAATTAAGATGAACCCGGAGGATCAGGAAAAGACTTTGTTTATAACAAATTTCGGTACATAGTGCTATAATGTGATGCCCTTCAGGTTGAAAAATTTCGGAGCCAGCTATCAACGTCTCATGAATAAGATATTTTAAAAACAAATAAGAAAAAGTATGGAAGTTTATATAGACGATATACTTGTTAAGTCCTTAAATACGGGTGATCACCTTAAATATCTTTAAGAAACTTTAGACATCCTAAGAAATGATAATATGAAACTTAACCCCGAGAAATACGCGTTCGGGGTCATCTCTGGTAAGTTTCTGGGATCTTATGGTATCGCAAAGGGAAATTGAGGTAAATGCCGATAAGATCAAGGTCATCGAAGACATATCGGACCAACTGTCAAGTGTGAAGGAAGTACAAAGGCTCACGAGGAGATTGGAATCTTTGAGCAGGTTGATTTCCCGTTCATCAGAAAAATGTCACTATTTTTTCACACTGCTCAAAAAGAAAAACAAATTCGAATGGACCTGGAGTGACAACAGACTTTGAGAGATTTTAAAAGGTACTTTTCAATCCCTCCGTTTCTTTCGAAATCAAAAGAAGGTGAAACGTTGTTAGTCTACCTCACGGCCTCGGAAGTTGTGCTAAGTGCAGTTTTAGTCCGTAAGGACGAAGGTACGCAATCTCCCATTTATTACATTATAAAATTTTAACAAGAGCAGAAGCTGGACCCATTTGGAGAAACTGGCCTTATCTCTGGTAGATGCCGCTTGGAAGTTGAGGCCCTACTTCCAATGTCACCCGATAGCCGTGGTGATCACTTTCCCTTTTCGGAACATTCTTCACAAAACCGATCTCTCAGGTAGATTATCCAAATGGGCCGTCGATATAAGAGAGTTCGACATAAAATATAAACTAAGGACTTCAATTAAGTCACAAGTCTTGGCTGACTTAGTGGCTGATTTCAGTCCGGGATTACTGCCACTGGAAACCAAAGAGGCAGTAATGGTGTCGGAATCGACATCGGGGTTTGGAACTTATTTATGGACGGAGCTTCCAACGTAAAAGGGTCCGAACTTGGTATAGTATTAATCATTCCTTCGGGGGAAACCCTAAGGCAAGCTATTAGAAGGGTCCCTTTAACTAACAATGAAGCAGAGTATGAGGCTTTGATTGCAAGGCTCAAACTAGCCCGGGGACTTGATTATGAGGCCATCAAAATCAAATACGACTCACAGTTGGTGATAAATCAGGTCTATGGGATCTTTGAAACCAAAGAGGAGCGCATGAAACAATATGTGGTAAAGGTCCGGACTCTATTGGCGCGATTTTAGGAGTGGTCGATTATTCATATCCCGATGGAAGATAACGCAGAAGTGGACATATTACTAACCTTGGATCACCGACAGAAATAAAGGGATCAGAATTTAAGACGGTAGTACAACTGATGAACTCGATCTTGGATACAGATAGATATTATGAGGTAAATGAGACTAATTTGTTCTGGGACTGGAGGAATGAAATCATCGATTACTCGAGCACGGGAAGTTTCCCAAAGACTCCAAAGCGTCCTGGGTGTTGTGCGCCAAAGCATCATGATATAACTTCAAGAGATTCCAACTTTATAGAAAATCTTTCCAAGGCATGCTGGCCCAATGCTTGGAAGCATCCGAAGCTAACTATGTTATGTGAGAAGCCCATGAAGGGATATGCAGCAATCACTCAGGCGTAGATTCCTTAGTGCTGAAATTGGTAAGGGTAGGATATTATTGGCCCCACATGGAACAAGATGCCAAAGACTTCGTACAAAGTGTGATAAGGGCCAACGCAACGCACCACTGGTACATCAACCAGAATTATTGCATTCGGTTCTGTCCCCGTGGACGTCCATGAAATGGGGGATGGACATCGTTGAGCCATTGTCGCCGGCCCCCGAAAAGGTAAGATTTCTTTTGATTTTGACTGACTATTTTTTTAAGTGGGTGGAAGCAGGTCCTTATCAGAAGATCGGAGAGAGCGCAGCGCTGGATTTCTTGTGGGAAAATATAATTTGCAGGTTCGAAATACCAAAAGAGATAGCATGCGATAATGGACCACAATTTATCGCTGCAAAAATCACAAAGTTCCTCAAAGATTTAAAAATAAAGAGGATCACATCTTCACCCTACCATCTAAGTGCAAATGTTCAAGCGGAGTCAACGAACAAATTGATTATACAAAATCTCAAGAAAAGGATGGAAACGGCTAAAGGTAATTGGCCCGAGGAATTACCCGAAGTTTTATGGGCATACCGAACAACAGCCAAATCGAGCACAGGAGAAACTCACTTTTCCTTTATGTACGGGGAAGAAGCTTTAATCCCGGTGGAAGAAGGGAACCCACCTTGATATATTTCTAAGCAGATGAAGAATCAAACAATGAAGCAATGTTAGTCAACTTGGAGCTACTCGATGATCGCAGGGACTTGGCGCATGTAAGAATGGCAGCCCAAAAGTAGAGAATGGAGCGATATTATAATCAAAGATCCAACCTCCGTTATTTCAAAGTAGGAGACTTGGTCCTAAGGAAAGTAACTCAAAGCACTCGGGAGCTCAACGCAGGGAAGCTAGGTCCAACTTGGGAAGGCCCCTACCGGGTTTTAGTTGTCACTAGGAAAGGTTCATATGAATTAGAAAACAAAGATGGAGAAAAGTTGCCCAGCAACTAGAACGTGGCAAACCTCAAAAGATATTATTGCTGATGAACATCACCTGAACTAAAAGTATGTGTTGCACTCTTTTTCTCTTCGTTCAGTTTTTATCCCAATTGGGTTTTTATGGCAAGATTTTTAACGAGGCAGCAACAGAAAGCATACTATGAAGGAAGCTCCAACAACAGCAATAAGACCTTTAATAGAAAGGCACACAAGCAAAGATCCACTCTGGAACACTTGGATAATCTTTTGTTCTAAAGCAAAATTCCCACCGAGAAGCTAAGTTTGTTATTGAGCAAAGGTTACCCGACCAGCTACAAGTATAAACCACTAGAGGGTTGTTGTATAGTCCTTCACTTCATAGCATGAATTCCTGAGGGAACGTAAAGTGTGTTACCGAGTTAAGGATTATCTAGCAATTCATTAGTGGGATCCTCGAAGGTACAAGGCTTCTACTGTTCCAATTCGCATTCTTCGCATTTGAACACTGGGGTATGAAGATACGGCAACAATGACTACCACGTCAACCGGGAAGCGAAAACCGAAAACATAGTTGCATCATCGAGATAGGGGATTGCACGACCAGCCCCGTAGAAACAAGTTATACAAGTTAGCCACAAATAAAGGCAATTTCATTTTTCAGCATAACAAATGCTTATGTACTTTTTGAAAATAGGATGAATAAAATGAAGTCCTTTTGTTTTTATCTTGTTTCTTGTCTGAACGATGAATTAAATTTTTCATTTTAAAGTTAAACATGTACTTCAAATGCTAGTGCCATAATGAACAGGAGACATACTCTTCAAGAGCACCGTAAACATAAGAGAGCCCTCTCTTATGAAAACCCTCAAGTTAAAGGATTGATTTCAGAAGAATTCATGCCCGAAATCAAAATGCTTTCGGGAAAAATACACTCAAGGCTTCACATAAGAAGATGCAAACAGTAAAACTTGCGCAAAACTCTTAAGCAAAAAGAAGAGAATGCAAAGATTAAAACTTGCATAAATGTTCAAACAAATAAAAGACTCAAATAATACCTGAGCAAAAAGATGTTTTTATTTACAATAACATGACAAAATGGCACGAATAAAAGAACTGGAAAAAGAAAAGAAAAGCTAAATTGCAGCATCTCCGAAACCCGAAGGAAGAGAAATGCCCGCGCCCCCAAGGGAAGTGCATAGATCCGCCGATGGCGCAACATTTTGACCTTCGCCAGTTTGGCCTTCAACATCTTTGTCTTCCGCTTCCTCTTCAGTTCCCAAAGTTAATGAACTAGAACCGAAAGAACCAGAAGAAGTAGGCTTTGTCGGAAGACCGTTTTTAGCAGCCAACTCAAGCTCACGAGCCTTAGCAATTTCAGCATCAAAGTCAATAATACTAGATTTTGTCCTCTTCCAAGGTTTTTCTCCTCATGATGTACATAGCGTAAGTTTTCTCAACGGTGAGGGAAGTCGCTCGGTGATTAAGTTTTTCTTTGAGTTGGGTTACCTCGGTATAAAGGCTTTCCCGGGTAAATCTAACGGATTTGAGGCTAACATCAAGGTCGCGGACAGTTGAACCAAAGAGCCTATTATGCTCGATAGCTTTCCTATACTTCTCCTCCAGCTGGATATGTTTTTCCCCCGTAGCATCAAGACTGCCTCTAAGTTAGTCAATCTTTCAGTGGAAGCAGTCTCACGATCGGATGCAGCAAGAACAATGTTATGAACTTTAATCCATTTGGCCTTAGCCTCTTCAAAGTGAACCCTCAGTGGGGAAATCATTTGGCTAAGGGTCTCCATTTCTTGCTCGCTTTGCTACAAACGAGCCTCCAATACAACGGCCTCTGTGGCTTTGACTTCTAGTTCTGAGAGGCGAGCGACCCTTTGCTCCCGCTCTGCCAAAAGTTGATCCCGTGCGGAGGTAATTTCTTGCTTCCCACGAATCAACCTCTGAAAGCCCTCGGAAGTGAGAAAGTTCGCCTGCAAAGCAAGAAAGGCAAAACTCAGGATATGTTTAAGCAAAAATAGAAAAAATATAAATGAAGAAAGGAATGTACTGTTGTGGTGTTGTGCGTGTCATTGTTCAACAAACACTCTCCCGAGAGTGCCTGAATCTTTTACCATTCTTTCTCTGAAGCTAAAGGCTTCAGATAATTAGCAAGCTCCACCAGCAGGGATAGCAAGTTGCATCCGCTAGAGACCTAAAGAGTAACATTCCTCCTCCTTTGTGGATCTTCAAAACGGGCAGCATAATTTTGCCCCAAATTCCCATGAACAGGGGACTGGGAAAAAGGAACACCTTCTTCGTGATCAGGTGCGACCGGTAGAGATGATGTATCAGCTATTGGTGTTGGTGAAGATGGAGATAGAGCTGATGGAGTTTAAAAGTGTGAAGCAGCTGCAGCAAATGCAGTGCTGGTTGTTGGTTGCTCATCAGTCGAGGACGAAAGGGGCCTGGTACTCGGCCCCAAAATACCGGGCGTGGCGACTGGGACACGAAAGCGGGATTTGGAATTTTCCACCATATCATATTCCCCCGAGAGCGCCGAGACATCGTCCTCGGATGGTGTAACTAACTCGACAGGTTGAGCATTCTGTCATGTTGATGAGGATCATCACCTCCTATGTAGAGAAGCTCCCCCATCACTAGCTTCTCCCTCATCTTCGACCATCACAATGTCTATGACCGGCCCGGGAGGAGGCTAGTCACCACAACTACCGGAGACGACTCAGCGGAAACAGTCTTCGCCCTCTTATTCTTTTCCCCGACCCCGGAGGAGCGTCTTCTTTTGGTTGTTTGTCCTCCCGGCGGAGACTCCGTAAAGAAACACTTGTGCCCGAAGCAGGCCCAGAGACACCTGTTCGAGTAAGAGCCTCCTGAAGCATCTTCTCCGTGTCAGCAGGATCAGCCAAAACGTCCTCCTCGGGGACAACAACAGAGACCGCGGGTTGACTTGATTTCAGAGAAAAAGATAGAAGGGGTCAATCAATTTCTTCACATAAAAAACTAAAACAAGGTGAGTCTGAGTTACCATGGTTTTTGGCCTTCCACCATATTTAAGGGCTAGTTGCAGGTTTTAGGCGTAGTGGCATCCAAGATCTTCTAGACCCACTGGTCCAAGCCTTCGACGGTTGGTGGGACCTATCGAGTTGTTGTAACAGGCGAAAGATGGAGGATCAATATGGGTATAGAACAATACCTAATAAAAGAAATATTAAACGAGGAGCTTACAAGTGTGGTTCCATGCTTTCGGAAAGAATGAAGTCGTTACAGGAATGATGTCTTTGATGGAAACTACAACAAACGGTTCCATCCACCCACGATCGTTGTCATCATCCATGCTAGATAACAGAGCATGTTGGCCACGTTTGCAGAAATTTATCATTCGCCCGCGGAAAATTTTGGGGAATAAAGATTCATCACATGAGCTAAAGATAGCTCCTCTCCCGTCTATTGGCTCAAGCGCCGAAGACAAGCAATCTTCCTCCACAGAGAAGGACTTACTTGTGCCAAACATACCTGATAGCTGAGGCAGAACTCCGCAATAACGTGTCAAGCTCTATACTCAAAGAGAACGCACCCAAAGTAAATGGATACATGTAAAAATATATAAAACCTTCCTTGGGAAAGGTCACTCACTCCGATAGATCAGGAGCAACAACATCCAAATCATAGCAGTGGCAGTCTTCCTTCGCAATTGGAATACTGAAAGAACGGATGGAAGAAGGATATCTGCCAATAGCCCATGTGCGAGGGAGAGCCGAATGGAATTTCTCTTCGAAGTCTTCTATTGTAACAAGACTTCTAGGAATGATGGAATCCACCATTGGAGGAGCAACATCCTCGGCTTTGTTCTTGCCCTTTGAAGAGCTAACGTTCTTTGAAGAAGAAGCCATTTGGATGAAAGAAAAGTTTTTTTGTTTGAAGGGAGTTAAAGAAAGGTTTATTAACAGCAAGAAAGGTGTTAGAAAACTTGGAAGATTTATGGAGTATAAGGGGAGAAGGTTGATACATATAAGTAAAAGTTTTGGCGGCTAAATTCATGGCCATGATTATCTCGATAATCGGCAAAAATTGTGCTGAATCGCGGGATGACGCATGTTCGGGGCATTAAATGCGAGAGACGTGCGTCTAATCAACCGTCAGAAGCCTTCAGAGGGGATCATAGTAATTTCTACCAAAAGAGTGTTTCTACCAACTTCTCAATGACATAAAATTACGTCTCTGGAAAGCAGGGGGACTATCTGTATAGGGTAAAATATGCTATGTTACGTGGCTGCCCAAAAGAGGGACACGTGGAGCCTAAGAGGGGGGATAGCCAAAAAAGGCAACAGTCCCGTCTGTCACCGGAAAGAATAGCGCTCATAAGGATGCAATAAATACTCTTCGTCCTGTAGCATTTAGTGGAGAATGTTCCACGGCATTAAGTACGTTGCCATTATAAGGAATTTGGCATTTATGCTCACCGTTACATCTTCATCAATGACCCTCATAATTGATATTAAAGAAGGGCAGGATCCTACAACTTCCTTTCCTAGACGCGGCTATAAATAGTGAGCTCTGTTATCATTGTAAGGACACGAATTTCCTGGCAAACGAATACTACAATCTACTCAAAGCTCTAATTAATTTTACCTTCTTATTTTCTTTTCTTGTTCTGATTACTGTTGCGCCCAGAGGCTTCACTACAAGAATCTTTATTTCTGTTATTTTGTCTTCCTTTAAAGGCTAAGTGTTATATATTTCTTCAATTATCTTGTTATTTCAGGATCAAATTAATTTAATCATCTAGAAATCACATATAAATTCAATTGTACCGTTTTACGCTAAACAAGTAGTTCTCCAAATTCCTTTGTATCCTTTGTTTATATGCAATGTTTTCTTGTTCAAAATATCCTCAACTAGTTGATTTGTTCATTATACTTGGTATATATTAACAAATTCATTCTTCCCTTCAGGTTGCACATATGTTTCAACAATGCCTTTAAGACATAAGCTAAAGCACCGACATCCAAAGACGTCTCAACTGCAAAATACAATTGAATGTAGATTGACATATCAGAAAGCTTCACAAGACAACATTTTGCAACACTTGACTTGAGTGCACCTGTACTAGTTACTTTTAGCTCGAACTATGCAGATTGTAATCTTTTTAAAATTATATTTATACTATATCGTAAATTACTGCCGAAAATGAGTATTGGATATAATGATATACTGAACGTATGGTAAAAACTTAAGTGAACGAGTGTTTACACCAGATTCGTAGATGCCTGACGTGTATTTTACACTTCTTTCACTAAATCATGGTTAATTATTGCATATTTATACATTATGATAAGTTAATATGATTTGGTACAAACACTCGATACGAATATGTTTTTATCATCAACGTAAAATCGGATAAAATTCAAAAATAGCCAGATTTAGTAGTGGTTACTGAAAAATAGCCATAGTTTCAAAAGTAATTAAAATTTAATCATTTTTCATGTAAAAATAAATTGGAACGAAAACAGTGTTCAAAATCCAGAAAATATTCCAGCATAATATACTGGAGTTCGAATTTTTCACATGTGAACTTCCAGCATAATATACCGGAGTTTCAGCATAATATACAGGTCCAGCATAATATGCTGGAAGTTCATACATATGTGTTCCAACCTCTAGTATATTGTGTTGGAACGTTCCATGCGCTGGAGTTTCAGCATAATATGCTGGAAGTTCATACACAGGTGCACCAATCTCCAGTATATTATGCTGGAACTTTCCGTGTTGCAGCAAAATAGTGGCTATTTTTCAATGATTTTACAAACGATGGCTATTTTTCAGTTACCAATCCGAAAACTGGCTAGCCCGTGCTATTTTCACCGTAAAATTCATATCCAATTTTGCCTGGTTAGCCCAAATCCAGTATTGGGCATGAGATACTGCGAAGGGATTTTTTCATTCCTATACACTATTTGAAACTTTATTACCCTTAATGTTCATGTTTAGTTAATTACTCGGCATAAACAAGTTTTGTTTACAAAATATATACAACTCACCTTAAAAGGCTCCCAATCCATTATTTGTACCTTCAATCAATGGATGTAGTTATATCCTTCTCTTTTTTTCTCTCATCTTCTCTTTCCTTATTTTTCTTCAGCCTTAAAATACACTAATCAATTAAAGTTGGAGGAGTACGATTTCTTGTTCAAGATAATGTTAATCGAAGATTCAGGAGTAGGCAAATCCAACTTGCTCTCCAAATTCACTAGAAATGAGTATGCTTGGAGTCTTCTAAAAGGATAAACACAACCTTAAATCAATGAGCTCAGTTTAATGACATATGGGGCGAAAGAAAAGGCGCATAATTGGATCTAAAGAATTTGGTTAATAGACTATAATTCAAAGTAATTTTTTTGTTAGGTTTGAATTTATAAAATCAGTTTTATCTGTCTCTAACTCTCTATCTGTACAACTTATTCAGTTGTCAGTTTGTTAACATATTATGAATTCATTTATATGCACACAATTTATTCATGGGAATTTTTTCGTACACTATCCAGTTAAATACAACTACAATAACATACAACTTAAATACAAATTTTATATAAAATTTATACAATGTCTTTTATATATTTTGTATCTGATTTATACAGAGTAAAAATAAATTTCATACGACTAATTATATATTATATAATTTATCTACAACTTTCACACATATTTCTACTCAGTTAAATACAATTACAATAACATACAACTTAAATATAAATTTTATACAAAATTTATACAATGTCTTTTGTATATTTTGTATATGATTTATACATAGTAAATATAAATTTCATACAACTAATTATATGTTCTACAACTTATCTACAATTTTCATTTATTTTTTCTACTCAGTTATATACAACTACAATATCATACAACTTAAATATAATTTTTATATAATATTGTTCAACTTTCATACAATAGTTATATATATATATATATATAAACAACAGAATACAATTTTCTACAATTTCGTAAATATAATGTATGTCATGTCTTCTTCTTCTTCTTCATCTTCGAGTTTCAATCTGAAACTCAGCGAAATCAAGTCTAATCTTCACCAAAACACCCTCAAAATTGAGATATAAACTCCAAACTATATTCCCAATTGTTTGCAACAACACTCAATCCAAACAAATAATGATTTTTGAAAATTCAAATTCGAATTCAAAGCTTTTTAATCGTTGTCAATAGTAGAATCGCTGCTCTATTTTCTTTTGCTTTACATTACTGAAATTAGGGATTGAGAGATAGATAGAGACGTAAAGAGAATTTCCAATTCTTTGCAACAACGCTCAATTCAAAGAAATAATATTTTTTGAAAACCCAAATTCTAATTTAAAGCTTCAAAACTTTTTAATGATTGTCAATGGTGGAATTGCTGCTCTCTTTTCCTTTGTTCTACTTTACTGGAATTAGGGATTGAGAGATAGATAGACGTAGAGAGAGAGAGAGAGAGAGCACATGAGGGAAAGAGATTAAAGATGGGAAATAATTGATTCCTAATATAAAGGAATACTCATTTAATTCTTAAAGTGTATATAATAGGTAAACTTGTATATAAAAAGTAATTAAATTAAAACTTAAATAGGAAAAATAATAAAGTTTCCAATAATGTATAAGTAAGTAAAATTTTCTACTGCGAATGGGGTCCGATGTAGGAGAATGGTGGGGTTGGAATTTGTAGAAAGCACCGGATCCGAAGTGACAAGATTGGTAAAGTTGTTAAAGAACAGAACCTCTGGATCCATTAATAAACAAATGTTTAGGATGGTAGACAAGGAATTAATTTACGTCCCCATTAAGAAAATGAGATTCCTACAGCCGAAAAGGACTGTTTTGGCTCTCCCACTAAAGCTTTTTTGTCTCACAACTCATGAAATGAAAAGTTCCAAAGTCATTGTTATCGTTGTTTGGAAGATACAATTTAATCCAACATCCTGAAATCCAAAATCATTCAGTTTTGGCTCAGAGTTGAAGATACGAATCGAAAATTTACTACTGACGTGAAAGTCTAATAAATAGAAGCTGCTCTTATTATTCAGCATTGTCTTATGTTAAACCTGGCCGCCTATTGGATGTGATATAATTCTCACGCAGCAACAATTACGCCTCAATTAGGGACAAATAGAGAGTTATAGATATGAATATCAAATGAGTTGTGGATGGATCACGAATTTGAACCATAAAGTTCAATTCTCAGATCTGCCTCTGGTCTCAATTCCAAAATAATTAGACGACATAATTCTCATAGACCGTCCAAATTTATTTATCAGAGGAAACAAATATAAAACAAGGAAAGCATCGCATCACTTGGTTTTCTATAACAAGTCGGTGAAAGAACTGCGGACCAATAACTATATCAGAGGAAGCAATTATAAGTATAGCTCGAGTTTCATCTGCTTCATATAGCTTTTGGATCACTCGCAAAAACCTCAGAAAGCACACCATTAGTTGGTATAAGTTTACTTTCAGCTACTAGAAATGCCAATGCATTTATTTAGTTGCCAGTCTATATGATATACAAGTAGTAGCTCGCTTGATAGAATTACAGCCAATCATTAATGAAGATACAGTAAAACTAATGAAGACTGCCAAATTTAAAGGATTACCAAGTGTAATGTATTATTCCTTCTTACGCAAGAGACATTGATGAATGCATGGATAGGTGAAAAAGGATTTGCGTAAGGAGTAACCTTTCGGCTACATGAAACTTTGCTTCAAAACTCCTCCAACTTTACCTTTTCATGCCACCACTAACGACCCAACTTAACCATCCCCATTCATATGTCTTTTGTCCCCAAGTCTTTTACTAACAATTATTCCCACTAAGCCAGAAGGATCACATATAAAAGTTCACCCACTTCTTGATTTCCTTCACACCACCACCCTAGTCCTCCTTTTGTTTTGTAATATAATGGCCACTGACAAAGCAATCTATGAAGTTTCTGAAACCTACAACAGCAGCAGCTGCCAAGAGCAGTGTGATGATGGCGAGACAAGGGAGCAGGATCACAGCAAGGTTTCCAGGGCTGAGTATCGGCTGTTGGGAAAAGCATTGGCACATAGAGCCATATTTGGTTCAAGCAGCCGCCGAGGAAGAGCCAGAAAGGTGAGGAACATGAACGATCTTAAGACATTGCCCAGCAGACTAAGCAAAGTTTCCTTGGCTGATGAAGGTCAAAATGACTAGAATGTTTCCTTTCATCAGATTAAGGCATCTCAATTACCAGTCTAACCATTTTGTATCACATCCTATAGGTAGTCTTGTAACTGTTGTTTGAACCAAAGACAAGTATTTAATCAAAACCTACACTTGATATGCTTAGAATAGAACTCAAACTAGTGGGAATATAGACCTCTGTTTTCACACATTAGTCACTTGTGCAATAGAACACTTCTGGAAACAGACGCAGAATGCCATGGTCAGAGTAAGAAGGGGAGAAGACCAAAAGAGAGAAAAGAGTCACGTGTATCCTGCAGCAGTTGTATTTCAAATAAAACCCAATATTATATCATCTAACCTCGCTTCTCTGTTTTCCCCATTGAGGCGTCATGCGTGAGAAACATAGTGGTACATCTTAAATGCTCCTTTTCTCTTCTTCTTTTAGGAGTTGGGGTTGGTAGGACAGAAATAAGAATGCTTCCTTCATTGGTGACTGAAAGAAGGTCCTCCACTTGTTACAGAGAAGACTGTTGGTCAGAAAGTGTATTCCAGCCATGTTAGAGTCGATTTCCTGGAAAACAAAAGTTTAAGGGTGTAAAAGATTTGCATTGACAGGGGGGAATTGAAAGCTTATGAACAGAGAGGTTGGTTCACATTTCCTATTTCCTCAAAGTGCTAGCCCATTTCGCAACCTTTACTATAAAAAGCCAAGTCTATCTCCATTCAAATCTTCACCTTCCATCATTGGACAATCACTTGCATCATGGCCATATTGCCCACAACATAAGACAGAAAGATGCCCCCTCTTCCTGTAAAGATCCAGTCCATCTCTTGATCCTCTCTCTTTCAACTTTGCCAAGTTTATATACTCGTGAGGATTACAAGCGAAGCTTTGACCAATACCGTCAGAATCCTCAACCTCTGCGAGAATCAGCGAGTCTGATGGGCTCTCATATGCAATAGCATTACCCCCATTGGATGCTGTCGGGAACCCCTTAATGCGAGATAAAACCGTAGAAACTTCCTCACAAACAACATTAAGGCGTTCTTCGGTTTCAACTGATTCAGTAATCAGTGTAGAAATCATAGACTGCAATAACTGAATTTTCCCTGTATTATCACTTGGTAAACTAAAGATTGCAGGCTTAGCCAAAGAGGAAGAACATTCACGCCAGCGCGTGGGCAGATATTGGTCCGGAATGTGAAAACAGTTATTTGTTGACAGCACACGTAGCACATGCCTACAGAGGATACCAGTAAACTCAAAATTATGACAGCTACAGCTAATGAACTCTTCATGCGGAACCCAGAGTACTTTATAACCACCATCCATTTCTGTATGGTGTCTCACGATGAAGTAACTTTCATCTACCATCAGTGATGCATATTGTGGTGCCAAAACAAGCTCCTTTTGTAGTTTTGAGAAGGCATACTGTGTAAGAACAGTTGCAGCATGCGCCTCTATCGGTGAACCTGTTTTCAGGGGAACATTTTCAACGTTTCTCTGTACCTTATGTTTTCCTCCTGCTTGATCTTTAGCACCTACAACCCGAGCAACCTGCATATGTACAGTTGTCAGTAAAAAAATTGGAGAAGAATCAAATGAGCAAATAATTAAACTGTTTAAGTAACAAAAGATAAGTGAGAATCTCACACCTGCTCCACAAAATTATCAAGTACAGATTGCACGCTCAAAATCCTCTGAATATAAGTATTTATTGTCTCCGACTGAAATGTACTTGTCATTCCAGCAAAGAAGTAAGATCTCAAAAAAGGCAGCGCCCAGTATGAACGTAAAGCATATAGACTGACAATATGTTTATTTTCATCCAGCTTGTATGTTTCGACCATCTCATTCCATCCCACTTCATATTCCTCTATAGAATGTAAATTGTAGAGGCGATGGAACTCAGCCTTCCAATTATCATATTGGGATCCGAGAAGTGTCAAAAACCAATCTGAAAACCTCGAAATTATATTCCAAATGCAAAATGCATGTTTTGCCCTTGGTATTTCAGTGGCAATTGCTTCTTTGAGCCACAAATTCTGATCAGTCAAAATGGTTCCTGGAGCCTTGCCGTTCATGGAGCCCAAGAATGTCTATCGCCAATTTGGGAGAAACAAAGTAAAACAAAAAAGATTTCATATTAGCATATGGAACCAAGGGAGTTGCAAGCTATGGATTGAAAGATGTGTTTAAGATATCTGCAGTTGTTGCTAAGCTAGTTGCTTATGATACCAGAATGGACCTGAGATGGTTTGACCTGATGCCCGTAACAAACATATATACAGGTACGGATAAGAAGGGGGAAGATTGGTAAAAAGATATAAAGAAATGCGTTATCAACCATGAAACAGAAAAGAGGAAATCCAAAGAAAGATCACAAAACGAAGGTGAAGAATCATCATTACGGTAAGGCAAAGCGACGGAAATATCAAAGTGCAAGCTGACAAATAGTCATCAATGTTGTTAAGCAAGAGATCTTCCAACTAGCTTGCAACATACTCTCTTGTCTTTTTATGATTTTTAGTTTTGGGTACAGTCGAAACCACTCTCTTAATATAACTCAAGTTTAGACTCTAATCTGATGAACTTATTAGATAATATGCTTTCACACTAACTGCAACAATTAGTTTAATAATTCCTTTGCCACCAGTTTGCCCAGTTATTTGAAGTAGCTGCTTAACATCTGATAATTCATTTTTCCTTTTTTAACATATGAAGTAGTTGTAAATATCAGCAGGAGTGAACTCCACTCTTTTGCACTAGTTTCATCAGTATTTTCTGGGTACTCTCGCGAACTTCTGTTGTTAGCCACATGAATAGGCATTTCAAACACTTCAAGCTTTTTGGGTACTGGCAAATTAAGTGGGTTTAACAAAAAATCAATATTTTATAGATGGGATTGGTATAATGGTATAGTGACACGATTGCATGGCTTCGTACCTTCAATGCCCAGGAGAAAGACTGCAAATTTTCATCACGAAGAAGTACACAGCCAAAGAAACAATGCATTCCATGGTTATCCACTCCGATCCATATCCCAAGAAGCATATCATAGGCATCCAAGCGGTGAGTAGTGTCAAATACTATGGAATCACCAAAAGCCTCATACAACTTCATTGATGAAGCATAAGACCAGGCAATATGCTCCAACCTGTTATTACAATCTATTTTATAGTCGTATTTGAAGTTAGGGTCTTTGTCTTTCATCTCCTTGCACATTTTGAGGAGGTCAATAGGGTCATTGTCTTGGTCTACATTTCTAAAAGATTGCAGCAAGTTTCTGACATCAATCTCTGTGAAGGGTAAGCAACCCAACTTAACTCCCTTCTCTAGCTCCATCAACCTTAGCATTTGCCGAACTGACATCCCAGCTTTCGCATACATGCAAATGCGACTCTTGTCATCAGGAGACATGGTGCAGTAGGCAGGAACAAGCTGCACCTCAGTTGACTTTAAGAGTTCATGGTTATGAACATTGCTGAAACCTGTAATCCGCCATTCAGGGACATTAAAATCTGCTCTTTTAACAATTCTCATGAACGCCTGACATCCACAACGCGATGATTTTCGATTCCTTTGCAGCTTGCCATCTTCTGAAGGCTTTAGTTGTGGATAGCCACCACGATGGCACGTAAAATCTCTTCTTGTAATCCCCCTACCAACGCCATCTTTCCCCCGAGTACGATGACGTCTGATTGAGAAGCCACTTTGCTTTGCAAAGCTACAGTAAAATTCATATGCAGCATCCTGTGATACAAATCTCTGGCCAATGAAAGGGACGAGGTTCACCGATGTTTGTCGTGATAAGATTATGTCCTCAGGCATTTCCTCAACAGTGCCAATATCATCCTGAGAAGAATCTGTCCCATTTTCAGATATTTCTTTTGCTGTGCTTGTTATCTCAGGCATTTTCCAATTCTAAGAATTCCGGATTACGTATGATAACACCATCTTCACATGCTATATGCAGACAATAATGCACAATCACTGCAAGCTGTATAAAACATCCAATGTTGCAGAGAAAGAAAGAAAGCATAAGGATACGAAGGCAAAAACACAAAACTGAAAACAAAATAAAAAAGAATCTGAAAGTGTCATGAAGGTTCTGAACCACTTAGATTTTCATTAAAGTGGTAAAAATAAGGCATGATACTCGAACTCGTAGTGCAGTCGGTAAGAGGATTTCTATTAGCAGTTCTCACCAATAAAAACAATATTACAAGCTGACAGCAGGATCCAATTCATCAAATACTCTGTGAATAGAAATTATACCCTATGTTACATGGATCCTTCATTTGCCTAGATATATCCATATCGAACAAGTGCCTCATGAAGATTTTTCGAAATAAATTAAAAATCGTGGAGGGGAAAAACTAATGTACCCATATACAATAACAACTAAGCCTCAGTCCCAAACAAGTTGGGATCGGCTATATGATCCTCACTGACCATGTGAGAGCTTGCTATATCATGTCTCAAGCCCGAATAAAGGAGGAGTGTTGCGGGAAACTGGCATCCAGCGTAAAACTAGCCAATTTCATGATAAATCCCCGTAACATGTACCATAATTGAGTCCATGTCGCATAGATTATAATATGTAGGACTTGTTATTGAGACAAAAGCGTAGCTTATTTTTAGAAAAACTACCCAAATTAGTGTTAAATTATTATTGTTACTAAATTAGTTCCTAAAGTAAATAACACATTAATACCATGAATTTTACCCACTGGCTCAGTACACGATTTCAGGCGTCTCAAGTAATACATCAATCTTTGAAGTTGCGAAACCACAGTAAAATAAATCAGATATCAGAATTGAAAAATAATCCCATATAATCAGCACGGCACATGAAATGAGCCCGATAGAGCGGAATAGATATAAAGAAAATATATAGCTAAACGAACTAGTTTGGGATTGAGGCATAGATGAATAAATATAGAGAAATTATACAGCTAAACGAACTACTTTAGGATTGAGGCATACAACAATAGCGAGCAGAGCCCACTGGACATATAAATCAGCGAAAATAACAAATTAAGCTTCAAATATCTACAAAGCCTAGAAAAAAAAAAGACCTTGGATCGAAGAGATGGCCGGAGAAAACGAACACGGACGCCGGCGGGAACCACGGCGGAAGCGGCAGGGAACTGGAAGAAATGAAGTAACTGGAATCGACTGACGAACTGTAAGATTTGGGTAAAAGCCAGGTTTACCCCGAGTCCAATTTTATATTCTAGGGCAAAAATGTAAACTCAGTAGCCTTATCTCCTTACCTGATCTGCTCCGCGAGCTAAATCGGGTAATAACAACAACAATATAAAACAAGCTGACCTAAAAATGATTAAATTCTTTTCTTTTTTCTTTGAAACTTTTTAAAATTAGGATCTTTACACAAATAACTGACTATATTTATTATTTACTTTTTCTAACCGTATATATAGATTATACATTGAATATATATAATTATACATATTTAATACATATATTATATATCCGCTGGTTATTTTTAGTATAAGCAATTGGATGGACGGCTATTTGGGTCAATTCTTGTTTACCGTTTTACTATAGATAAAAATTTAATTTTTATAGTTAAGCAAATTGTCACATGCTTGTCCTTGACTTAACGAAGCTGCAGCATAAGAGTTGGTGGTTATAGCAAATTCTAGCTCTTTTTCTCGTTAAAAGAGTACCACATATACGTATTTAACGTAATTCAGATTGAAATTTCTTTGACATAACATATTTCTCTTTGTTGAAATTTTGAGTTTGCCTCAACTTCATCACATTATATGTAGTTATGCACCGTGACAAATCAAGAAAATAGGTTGTTATTTCATGTATGACATGTGCCAACAAAATTAAAGCTCAAAAACTTAGGTGATCTTGAATAGTAGTTAAAGGATCATGTCCATATTCTACCCTTCCCAAAACCATATCCAAATATATATGCATGGTTTCCATTAATTAAACCAAAATGCAAAAGCAAACCCGCTAAAATCTGAACGCTTTTAGCGTCTGGAACTTCATTTTGGCCATCTATGAATATTCAACAATTTTTGTAAATTACACCATATCCAATGTTCAAACTTAGTTTCACCCAGGTCCTTTGAGTAAAAATGAAGCCTTAAATATTAATTGCTTCGAGCCTTAAAATCGAGTCTCTTATGTATAAATCATAAATTGCTTGAGTTTTAGTAATCTTCAAGCTAAAACCACTGAATCTTGAAGAGAAATCATTGGTGGAGGCTGGAGGGTGGCGGCGATGGGGGTTGGGTGGAAGAGAAAGAAATGAAAAAGATGAAGAGGAAGGAGGAAAGAGAAAATGGAGTGAATTTCAGTTTTTTTTTAAATAGTTTCTGCCGAAAATAAAAATTTTGTAATAATAAAAATTATGTGGCATGTTTCATCTGATGTGGATACCAATCTCAGCATGATTGAGCAACACGCAGGGTCAAAGGGCTTAAAATCATGTGTTTTAATAATTACAAGGACCGAAGTGACAAACCGGAATAACTAGAATGGTCTCCCAGGCTATTCGGCCTTATTAAAAATGTAAGCATCTAATAGATGTCCAATTTTTACCTGATGGGTTTTCTTGACAATCAATGATGAGATGTAGGGAGTAGAGTTGTCTCGGGAAATAATTGGAGTCTGGAACCAAATTATAGTTTTTTTTTTATTCAAATGATCGAAATGAGTAAAAAAAATTTAGTGACCAAAATACATATAGCGCTCTTTAAAAGGGCATTTTATTTGAATTTGACAAGACTGCCATGTATAACCCCATTTATTAAGGTGCTATATGTATAGCGCCTTAATAAACGGTGCTATACATATTTTTTGGGCCCACCAATAACTCTTCTGCGCTTAACTGACATAACAATAATTCAAATGTGTATAGCGCCCTTATTTAAGGCGTTATACCTATTAAAATTCGACCCTCCGAATTGGGCATTGCCATATTTAAAGACGTTAAGGATTTGGTAAAAATTCATTCAGAAATATTCTCAAGTCTTGTTAAATTTTTCTTCGTTAAGTTGTTTTGCATTTTGTCATAATGTTTGAAGAGCGGAGAATTATGGTTTCATTATATTGGGGGGTGAGGTTGTGGTGATGAATAACTCAGTAAGCTATAGTTTATCTCTACAATGTCATGTTAAGTTGTCACTTACAATGTAGTACGATAGATTGGTATCATTATTGTGTAAAAAAATGAGTGTGAGCAAACGTTCGGTGAACCTTAAAGTAACAGGAAGATATCTGTATTCTGTCATTCCGTAAGGGGTCGCTTGTTACGCTGAGTTTAACATCGAGGATGATAAAACTTTGAGTACTCCGGCTGAATACCGGGAATTTTTTTTGATAAAAATGTTGGAAATGTACGTCAAGGTTGAAGACGTTCGCAATAATGAGGTTGCGCAAAGCAGGGATATCCCTCAGTCATCGGGTGGTTATTCTGGTGCAGTTTTAGCCGAACAGGTTTCGGCTGAAAGAGTTTGGCTTGATCTAAACTTATCTCCACGGGCGAATGAGGAGCGAGGAAATAATTTCTCTCCTACTTTACATAATCTACAAGATGAGTGGTAAACTTTAATTTTCCTTTGTGTTACGATGTTTATTTTGCTGTATTAAATTTGTATTAACACTCATATATTCCACAGGGGATACTGGCCAGATATAAATTTTACAAGTTATGAACCAACGCGAATTTGGAATATGCATAGTTCTGGTGTGTTGGATCATGGTGGTCCATCCGGGAGTCATCACCAGCAGGATAATGTCCATCATGGGATGTCAACACATTACGATTTGTAAGTGAAGTGATATAGCTATATGCAAAGTATTTATTAATTTGAGTAGCTCATTATTTTGTTGGGTGTGCAGTGAAAACGAGTAACTTGAAGGTCCTAGCCTAACTCAATTGCCCGAAGATGATAGATTTAATCGGGATCTGGCAGATGCACAGAGTCAGGAGGAGAACAGTGATTATGACAACAATACCGATGAGTCCAGAGATGACACACCCTTCCTTGATGAGGGTGGTGATGAGGAGGAAGAGAATGTTGGACCTGATTTGACGAAGGAGCATGCTCCACCCCCCGTTAGACCAAGAGTGTACGAGTCTCAAGTGTCGTTTCATTCAAGAGAGATTCCCTAACTTGATCATTTGTCAAGTATGCCTGATGTTGATGCCCTCACAAGTGATATTGACGAAATTCAGACAGCAATTTGGGATGAGTCTAGACCAACGGTGCCGTCAAAGGGCATACTTTTTTCCTGATAAAATGCGCCTAAGCAGGGTTGTGAAAATGTACAGCGTAAAAGAGTGTCGTGAGATGACGGTATGGGAGTCAACTCCGGACGTATACAAGGTTGTTTGCCGTAGAAGGTTTACTGGTTGTGATTGGATGCTGCATGCGAGCAAGAAGAAAACAAATATGTGAAAAGTGGGTAAATACATTGGCACCCACAATTGTGAAATGGACACATTCAGTGGGAATCACTTCAACTTGGATGTTGACTTGATTTCTCTTGTCTTGATTCCACACATTGAAGCGTTCATAAGGTACAAAATCAAATAGTGTATTACATCAGTCCACCAGGAATATGGTTGTACCATTACCAAAAGAAAGACATTTCTCAGGCGCAAACGTATGTTTGAAATTGTTTGTGGTAATTGGGATAAGTCATTTGCATCTCTACCCAGGTACATGGTCGTATTGCAACACTTTAACCCCGGGACTGTTGTTGAATGGAACTTGAGCGGAGTACGGGAATACCACAAAATATATATATATATATATATATATATTCAAATACGTGTTCTGGGCATTTAAACCAACAGTTGATGGTTTTCTGCATTGTCGGCCGGTAATATCCATAGACGGCACTCATGTCTATGGAAAGTATGATATTAAGTTGTTGATCGCCGTTGTAGTAGATGCTAATGGAAGTATATTTCCTTTAGCTTTTGCTATTTGTGCCAATGAATGCCAAGAGATATGGACATTGTTTTTGAACCACTTGAAAGAGCACGTTGTCAAATAGCATTAAGGTATTTGTCTAATATCTGATCAGCACGGTGGTATTATAAGTTTTGTATAGAATTTGCCTACATGGAAAGAACCGTGTGCCTACCACCATTACTGTGTGAGGCACCTGAAGGACAATTTCCAGAAGGCACATCCCAACAAGGATTTGCATGATTTAATGTGGATGACTGCAACCGATCAGCAAGAGCATAAATTCAGGAGGTACATGGAATCTATCAGGCAGGAAGATGAGGGAACCTATCGTTGGATGATGCGACATAAGCCTAAAAAGTGGACTTTGCAGGCGGATGGTGGCAGAAGATGGGGAATTCTGACTACAAATGAGTCAGAGTCTTTCAACGAGTTATTGAAGTCTGCACGAGGATTGCATGTCACTGCCATGGTGCGGATGTCATTCAAGCAGATGGCGAAGAGGTTTGTTGAAAGGGCTATAGCTGCAACATCATTGATGGAAAGGGGTGTTGAATTTATGCCACTACCAATGAAAATATTTGAGAAATACAGACGGCGAGCACATTGGCATTCATTTTTACAGTATTGCCACGAGCGAAATATTTTTGAAGTTCGCACCACTATCCATCAAAACCAGGGGTATAATATACACACCATAGATGAATCCAGAAGGTTATGCTCTTGTGGTAAATGGTCCATATACCACATGCCGTGTTCACATGCCATCAAGTGCTTTCAACATACAGGTTTAGGGCCAACCAACTACGTTGATAAATAATACAGTGTTGCTGCATACTTAAACACCTACAGTGGGCAATTGTAGCCAGTGGGTGCTGAGCATTATTAGCCGTCGGAACCATTTAAAATGGTGTGTAACAAGGAGTTTTTGTGTCAGCGACAAGTGCAAAAGCGAACGTGTATACGGAACCAAATGGATGTTGGTGATACCGTTTATGCGCGCACATGTTGCATATGCTCGCAAACAGGACACAACCGTTGTAAATGTCCTTCAGCTGGTTTGGGTGGCGGTGGTAATCCAACTCCTGGTGGAAATTCATCTAATGTGCCCAACTATCAAGGATACACGTAGTGTTTTGTTTCCGTAATGTGGTTGTAATAAGTGTATGTACTTGTTTATCTTGAAGAATGTATGAAATAAAATTATGTTTCTATTGTTGTTAAATCTTATTGATATTTAACATAATCATACAGATAAACAATCTAAAATACTTCAGTGGAATAACTTAATGAATTTCTCCCTATTGTTCATGTTATCAAAAATAATATTGGATTAAAAAACCAAACTTATTACGTTGACTTTCGAATTTCAATATTTCAAGTATTATCGACCTGAAAAGCTGCCCGCCTGCAAACACTATCTTCTGAAAAAGCTGTATTGTACCCCGAAAGAATCTTTAACACGCGAAGCATAGCACGGTTAAATACTATGTTATGTGTGTTGTCTTGTCGACCTGAAAAGTTGCCCGCATGCAAAAGCTATCTTCTGAAAAAGTTGTATTATACCCGAAAGAATATTTAACATGCGAAGCATAGCGCGGTTAAATACTACGTTATGTGTGTTGTCTTGCCTATAAATAACAAGCGGTTTTAGTTAATTATCTGCGCTTAACCAAAACAAATTGCAAAACTTTTCATAAATTTTTTATTTTTCTTGCATTGACAAATATCTGGATGCAATGACCAACCAAGGTGCTATTGTGGCGAACATTGTATGAAGAAGTCATATTGGTCCGATGGTCATGTTGGGTGCAGATACTGGATGTGGCTAAATAGGTTTGGAGGAAATGACAGAAATTATTGCAATTTTGAGGAATGGTATGATGAACCCATTAACCAGGAATGCTACAAAGAATCTTTGCAGTATATATGGAATATGAACTATGAATACCAACGCCGTGAGTCTGAAATGAAACGAGATATTACGGCATTGTAGGAGAAACTAAAAGAGGCGGAAGAAGAAAAAAAATAGGTTGGAAGAGAAATTTAAGTGGTTGGAGCAGAGAATAATAGGCGGTATTGACTAAACAAACATATGTATGTGTTGAGTGTAGTATTTTATCTTTATGCTTTCGGTGTCATGTGTTTTTATTAGTTGTACTGAATTTAAATTATGTTAAGTTTCTATGTTTGTGTTTGTGTTTGTGTTGTAGTATTAAAAAAATGAGAAACCGCAGAAATAAAAACATACTGCGCATATAATGTAAAGATTAAACAGTGTTGCAATTATTTACTGAATATCATATTTACATAAAATATAAAAAAAATAATGCGCCCCACAGCCTGTTGCTTCAATGTAGCCACTGGCTTGAGGCGCATCACATCCCGCCAGGCTACACTATCAGGATCATCCTCATTGCGTCGCCTCTTTATCGCAGGATGCGCTGCAACATGATCGTAAGTAGGGCTGTCGAGCTCGGTAGAAAGGGTCGCCGGTCCAGCAGTAACCTATAGAATAATAAGTTATTTCAGTATATGAAAATAATATTAGTAATGTACGTCTTAAGTCACAAAAATTTAACTTGTCTTACCAATGTCTCCTCGGGCTCTTGAATATAATCATCCATTGCAGCCAGGTCAGCATCACAAAAAGTGGCCTCCGTGATGGTAGAGGATGAAGCCGTAATAAGAAAAATATAAAGATATTTATGGCTAATCAATGAGATAAAAACAAATTTAAATTTACTAGTAATACAAACTGTCGCGCCTCCTTTTTCCTCGCGGAATCGTGTTTATGAAATTTGTTGGGACAACTCGTTTCTTTTGGGAAAGGGATTTGCATATTTTGAAGAGTCGCCACCTAACGATTTTAATGGTGCGTTAGGGCACCTAAGGGGTTTAATTAAAACTACGTTACTAACCAGAGATTTGGGTAAGGGATTGAAATTATCCTAAGGGGAAGGTGTTAGGCACCCCTCAGGATCCACCAGTGTGGTTCCCAGCCAAATAGTTTCGTGAATTTGTACAATTAGCAAATAACAAGTAAAGGCTCAAATAAGACGGACTTTAAGTCTTAAGCATGCAGATGTTTGAAAATAGTAAATGAGATTAGACTTTGACAAGGATTACGAGCTAAGCATATAATAGGTGTCTTAGGTTTATAATGATATGGATCACATCAATGCAATACCCGGTAATCACTCCCCGAAGAGGGGCTACACGTGGTATTAGCGCACCAGTCATCATATCCATATTCTACCCTTCCCACCCCGTAAGGTTATTAAAAAATGAGTGTTGGTCTCGACCTCTATTGCATGCTGTTACCCGTCCCTTCCTATCAGTCCCAGAGGAAATTAGGGCTCCTATCCTAAAGGGAGGTGCTAGTAAGACCCTCAGGTTTTAAAGGTAAAAATTCTAGGGCGACAGATAACAAAACAAGTAGGACTGCAGATAAAGGGAAAGCATAGAAAGCAGATAAAGGCTCAAGTATTCCTCCACACACAGTACACATAAACAACATGTCTCATACACAACTAAGGTCCATATTAATTCAGAATCCTAAATCATGGTATCTAGGTGATAACACAATGACAGATTTATTGAATAACTCAGAGAGGAAGTCTTAATCTTGCCTACTGGTTTTAAACATGCTGACAGTTGAACACTAATCACAAAGGATAGTTCTGGTTTTATTCCTTTATGGCTGATTACCTAAGACTTGCATAGGCATGGGACAGTGTATACTAGTTATCTAAATTGTTAGAGGGGCTGTTGCAAAGTATTACCTACACATGTTGTTCTAGGTTGTTCAGAACACAGAATTGTTGCCAGTTGTTTAAGAGAAACTGAGTGACATATTTTATACCATTTACATGCACCAGTAGTTAGACTAGGTGTTGTTAAGAGAGTACGATTGAAATCCTAAAACATGGTATCTAATGCACAGAGATGCAGAATGATGCAGAATCAGAAGCCTAAACATGATCTCTAAATGCACAAATATTGCATTGTTTAAACATGGTTCAGGAGATGTAAACATGACAGGTTTATTAGTGTTGTTTATCCTAAACAGGATCTCTAAGTGTACATGGCAGCGTAGGGGTTATTAGAACATTTTAGCACAGGACTTTCGAAATGAGATGCTAATAAATGCTGAAAACAGTAAGTGTAAGACCTAGGGAACATGGTCTCTAATGCATGATCTTGCACATATGAGTCCTAGGCATGGTTTCTTTTGCACAAATAAGGAATAAAACCTAATAGCATGGCTTCTACCCTCTAATAGCTATAGCATGCATTTTTACCCCTCCCTTTTCACTATCCATCCCCAAAGAGGTTACAACAATTATTACAGGCATTTGCATGAATTACATAACTGAATAATGAAAAGAAAAAGTTATACTATAGGGAGCCCATTGATAGGCCCAGAATCTCCAGAATGCCTCATTGCCATTCTATTCAAAACCTTTCACATGATCCAGGTGTGTCAGAGTTCCCTAAGGATCTCAAGGGACCCCGGACAGTGCTCACACCCAGATTTCATAGCCAAGATAGAGTAAGTGCAGTGTGGAATGGCCAGCCTTTGTGTGTCAAAGTTCAGAGGGAGTTTGAGGGTCCCAAGGCAATGCTCACACAGAGGGGGCAGAACTTAAGGGGTCTAAGAGTAGAGTGAAAGTGCTCATAGTTTGAAAAGGTTAAGTAAGAAAACAATTTTGGAAGAAAGACTTAATGGAAATATAACAAAAGTTTAACTGATGAAAATAATTTGAAAGAACATGAACACCAATCTCAGAACCAAGGCAGAGTCAGCATCACACAAGGACCCAAAATGATCCAACAACCACAACAGGGGAAAGGGTGTTCGAGGGACACATAGGTGCAGAGTACTGAACATGTAACAAGTAGGAGCATGCATAAACAATCAGAGATCCTAAGGGTTCAGAGGATCAGCAGGGTATAAGATGAAACTAACATGGCAGTACCAACTAGTTTAAGGCAGGAGAAGATGCTCTAATCTAATGTATCAAACATATACATGGAGATTCACATAAAGACAGATTTGGAGTACACAAAGACATACTAGATGGAATCCAACATGTTGAACAACAGAATAGTGAGTAAAAGAAAATTAGAAACACAATGAACTGCATCAGTAATAGAAACATGTTGGTTTGAGAGCTGAAATGTGAATTAGAACATACCAGTGAAGTGAAGAAAGCAATAACACAAAGCAGAAGATAGGAGATGCACAATAGTTAGCCTTGACTTGCAATCGGCTAACTTAGAGTAGTAGCAAATAGAAGAGAGAATAGAGAGAGTAGCAAGTTTTAGTTGTGAGAGAGAGAGAGAGAGAGTTGAACCGTATTAGTTCGTCTCTATGCCATGGAATGAATAGAGTATATATATAGTTTGAAACTAGGTGAAAATAAGGTAATAATTAGACTGCCCAGTAATTATGGAACTCAAAGAATCAATTAGTTGCAAAATCAGTACTAGTACTCCCCTAATTAAGGGAGTTAAATTTCAAACGGTCATAACAGGTAACAAGTAAGGAAAGGAATCGTGTATAACAAATAAGGAAAGATTTCGAACATAGTAAGCACAGAGTAGGAAATTGGGGTCAGGTTCATAAGGTTTTAATGAAAACACTACTGTAAGAATCAATTGATAGTAAAATCAGTCATGTAATAATGCAAGAAGTAACTAAAGGTCGTAAAAATATTATCACAGGAAATCAATTAAAGGAAATCAATCACAGGAAATTAGGGATTCAAATAGGAGTAGTACTGATTTAAGAATCAACATAGATTATGCAGACTAAACACACACGGGAGAGAATCAGAAACCCTAGTAATTAAAATAGGGTAAAATCACACGGAATTAGGGGTTTACACAGAACATGACATGATCACTGAATAAGCATAATACAAGCAGGAAAGGTAAAGATTTAGAGGTATCGATGAACAAATAATATAGTAGAATCACATAATAAGCATGGGTAATAGCATCCAGAAACCCTAACAAGCAATATAGGGTAAAACATCACGAAATCACAGAGTATTCAAGAGAACATAGTGATCATAATAGAACAGATAAACATATTGTTGGAAACAAACTTAGAGCCACAAATTAAAGCTAAGACTTTAGGGTCTTTTAACGAAATAACTCAGACACAAAAAGGGAAAGGCTTAAACATAATGAAAATCACAAAATAATACTTAAAATTTGAAGGGAAATCGTTTCTGAAAAAGGGGTTTGAAACCCTAGTTTTGAAAGTGAAGAAATCGTTTAAGAACAGAGAGATATCTTTGAAGAAAACATGTAAAACCCCATAATATTCATAGATCTATTATAGATCTAAAGAATTGGAAGGTTCAGAGTCTAGGGTTTCCAAAAAGAACCCGGAAAAGAGGAAGAAAACTCAGAGATATTACCGGTCTTTGGCCGGAAAAGGGTAGATCTTACTCGACCAGCCATAGACGGCCGGAAAAATGGCATGAGACTGGAGAGATGAGTGGAACCGCCTCTGGTTCACCTGAGAGCCTCAAACGGTGACACAAGTGCAAAGAATGGAGACATAGGGTTGGTAGGTGGTTGAGTCACCATAGATTTCGGCAAGGCGATGGCCGGAGAAGGGCCAGGTCTATTGGAGGGAGTTGAAGGGAAGAGAGAGAGTTGAGAGAGACGGCTCAAAAGTGAGAGGTAGAGAATGAGAGACGGGGGAGGGGGTAGTCTTAGGTTAATTATGGTAATAGACGATCTAGACCGTTGATTGAAATTAATCAGCGGTTCAGATTAAACAGGTACTTGGGCCAGGTAGGATAGTGTATTGGGCTTGGGGGTCTAGGCTAGTTTAATTGGGTTAGGGACCAGGATTAATTAGGCTATAATTTAAATAAAGAATGGTTATTTGTTAAATACCCATTAAAATTAGATAAATGATTAATAACAATAGCTAATAATCATATAAAATGAAATTAAGGCTAAATAGGTAAAATTAATGTAAATAATTAATATAGAAAATATCAAATGAATAGTTATTGAATGAAAATGGGATAAAATGTACAATTAGGTTATAATTGCAAAATTATTGTAATTGTGGCCAAATAATGACAATTTGGCTAATTTGTGAAATAATTAATCCTAATAGGATTAAAAATGATATATTAAGCTAGAAAATATTTTGAAATCATTTATAATACAATTTATGAATAATTATTGAATATAAAAATACTGAATAAATTGGAAAAAAATTTAATAAAAATATGACAAATTATGGAAAAATACCAGTTATTATAAAGAGTGATTTTGAAGGTATATATGCAAATTATAAAATAGTTTGAGGAAAAATTGTGTATCAACAGTTGCCCCTCTTTACCCGGGAAGGATGGAAGAGTTGTCGGGTAAAGACATGATGGCCAATTTTGACCGAGCGAAGCGATTTGAAGAGGTTTAGGCCGCACTCTGATTTATGAGCTGCCTACATATTCCTGGTTTTACAGGAATCAGGCCGTATGTAGTTCAGGAGTCATCGGCGAAGCATATCGATGGAGCTTTTTACAAGAACGGACGCAACATATATGACTGATTGAATGAACGACTTACAGGGTAATTAAGAGAACTGGAGCGGGATCGCTCCTGCCAGGACAACTGTTGCTTGTCGGGTTACCTGCTAATGAATAATACAAGCATATCGTGCGTAATTTAAACATGATGCAAATTTCCGTTGGACTATGAATGTTGTCTTTGGACGGCTAAGGATTACATCTTTAGACCATGATGTCCTGGTCCATAAATTTCTTGATGCAGGATTCACGGGCCGTGAAATGATATTCTCGGGCCATGAAGATGGTGCCTCCGAACCATGATGCCTTTGAATAATGATATGCAAACTGGTAAAGGAGATCATCATGCCATGACATGGTGTTCTCGGGCCATGAAGATGGTGCCTCCGAACCATGATGCCTTTGAATAATGATATGCAAACTGGTAAAGGAGATCATCATGCCATGACATGGTGTTCTCGGGCCATGAAGATGGTCCCTCCGAATGATGACGCCTTTGGATAAGTTAGCGATATTTCATCCCATGAAGATGCAATAGTATGATGCTGACAAGACAGAGCTTAGTCTTACAAATTAAAGGGGCAAAGCTTAGCCCAAAAAGAAGGCGTAGTAAATAACGCTAGAGGCATTGATTGCTCTTGAGAAGTAAATGGGAGGCATCGTTTAGCCTCGGAAGGTAGAAAGGTAGCCTTATGCAAGATGCGAATGCAGATGGAGGTAGCGTTTAACCTCGAAAGGCAGAAAGGTAGCCTTATGCAATATGCGAATGCAGATAGAGGTAGAGTTTAACCTCGGAAGGCAGAAAGGTAGCCTTATGCAATATGCAAATGAAGATGGAGGTAGCGTTTAACCTCGAAAGGCAGAAAGGTAGCCTTATGCAATATGCGAATGCAGATAGAGGTAGTGTTTAACCTCGAAAGGCAGAAAGGTAGCCTTATGCAATATGCGAATGCAAATAGAGGTAGTATTTAACCTCGGAAGGCAGAAAGGTAGCGTTATGCAAGATTAAGGAAGGACAACAGAAATTCTTAGCTGGTGTTAAATTGCGGTAGAGCATTATGATAATGAAGCATTGTTTGTGCTGATAATAAATTTTGGCATGACGATTTTGAGGAACGATGTTTGTCCTTTGAGCGGATAATATGTTTTGGGGCTTTTGCAATTTTGGGCCTGCATCCAAAGAAAGATTGTGAGTTTTGTAAAAGGGAAAGGTTAGTTCGCATTCCTGCTGGCTCTGCTTGGCTCATTTGCTTGATCATGATGATACTGTCTGTATCATTGGGGTAGCGTTCGCTAAACAAGCTGCTTCAAAAAAAATAAATATGCATGATTTTGTAAAAGTATAATATATAATCTAAAATAGTTTTAGATGAACCGACGACATGACACGGCTTGAGACATTGCAACCTCTCCTGCTGCGGAATTTTGAGGGTCCTCCTCAAAATTCTGCCCCAGTTTGCTGGGTGGACGCCTCTGACTACTGCTCGTGTGGCGATTGGCTGAACTTGCTTCAGAATTTTGAGAGTACTTCTCAAAATTCTGCCCCAATTGGCTGGGTGAATGCTTGTGGACTGCTACTCGCTTCAGAATTTTGAGGGTCGTCCTCAAAATTCTGCGCCAGTTTCCAATTGCGGGGAAAAATAGATTTTTTATTGACTTGTGATCGAACCTATAAGGCTGCCTACGTATCCCCTCTTAGATGGGAATCGGTTCAGGCATAGTTCAATTTAGATCACTGAGTAAGTATAAAGATTACACATAGTAGCGCTTCACTGCATCTGAATTGATCGGTTTCGGCCAAACTTCTCCGTCCATTTCTGCAAGTATGAGTGCTCCTCTTGTCAGCACTCTATGAACCATGTACGGACCTTGCCAGTTGGGAGAGAACTTCCCCTTGGCTTCATCTTGATGCGGAAAGATTTTCTTTAACACCAACTGCCCTGTTGTGAATCATCTCGGCTTGACTTTCTTGTTGAAGGCCCTGGCCATTCTGTTCTGATATAGTTGACCATGACATACTGCATTCATTCCCTTCCCGTCTATGAGGGCTAGTTGCTCATAACTGCTCCTTACCCACTCTGCATCGCTGAGCTCAGCTTCCTGTATAATTCTTAGAGATAGAATCTCCACTTCGGTAGGAATAACAGCCTCTGTACCATAAACTAGCATATAGGGAGTTTCCCCTGTTGATGTGCGGACAATGGTGGGGTATCCCAATAAAGCGAATGATAACTTTTCATGCCACTGCTTGTGCCTTTCTATCATCTTCCTTAGTATCTTCTTGATCTTTTTGTTAGCGGCCTCTACGGCTCCATTCATCTGAGGTCTGTATGATGTGGAATTCTTGTGTTTGATCTTGAAAGTTTCACACATAGCTTTCATCAAGTCACTGTTGAGATTAGAACCATTGTTTGTGATGATTGACTCGGGAACTCCAAACCGACAAACAATGTCGTCGCGGACAAAGTCGGCCACGACTTTCTTAGTAACTACTTTGTAGGAGGCCGCTTCGACCCATTTAGTGAAGTAGTCAATGGCGACCAAAATGAACTTGTGGCCATTGGAGGCGGTAGGCTCGATTGGTCCAATAACGTTCATACCCCAAGCGGTGAACGACCATGGTGAGCTGGTTGCATTGAGCTCACTTGGAGGCACCTTTATCATATCCCCATGTATCTGGCAGCGGTGGCACTTCCAAACATATTGGATGCAGTCTGTTTCCATAGTCATCCAAAAGTAACCAGCTCAGAGTATCTTTTTTGCTAGAACAAAACCGTTCATATGTGGGCCACAGGTCCCAGCATGAATTTCTTCCAGCAATTTTGATGCTTCTTTTGCGTCAACACACCTTAATAACCCCCAGTCAGGAGTCCTCATATACAAGATTCCTCCGCTGTGGAAGAAATTGTTGGACAATCTCCGAAGTGTGCGTTTCTGAGTGGAATTTGCAAGCTCGGGTTATTCTCTTTTTTCCAAGTACTCATCGATTTCATGAAACCAAGAATTTCCGTCTGCTTCTTCTTCGACATGGGCACAGTAAGGCTGATTATGGATCTTTATAGGAATAGGGTCAATGAAATTCTTGTCCGGATGCTGGATCATTGAGTACCAAGTAGCTAATGCGTAGGCGAACTCATTCTGGATTCTAGGGACGTGCCGGAACTCTATCTTTGTGAACCTCTTTCTTAATTCCTGTACGTGGTGCAGATACGACAGTATCTTGGAATTCTTTATTTCCCATTCTCCTTGTACCTGATGTATCAATAAGTCTGAATCACCGATCACTAACAGCTCCTGCACGTTCCTGTCAATGGTCATATTGAGCCCCAAGATGCAGGCTTCATACTCGGCCATATTGTTGGTCCAAGGGAACCTGAGTTTGGCGGATATCGGATAATGCTGACCGGTCTATATACTAGGACTGCTCCAATACCGACTCCCTTGAAGTTTGTTGCTCCATCAAAGAACATCCTCCAACCATCATAGGATTCTGCAATATCTTCTCCTATGAATGATACCTCTTCATCAGGAAAATATGTTTTCAGGGGTTCGTATCCTCCGTCTACGGGATTCTCAGCAAGATGGTCTGCCAGAGCTTGTTCTTTAACTTCATTCTGAGTCATGTAAACAATGTCGAATTCACTCAGCAGGATTCGCCACTTGGCTAGCTTGCCAGTGGGAATGGGCTTCTGAAAGATGTACTTTAATGGATACATTCTTGATATGAGATATTTTGTCTAGGCACAGAAGTAATGCCTCAGCTTTTGGGCGACCCAAGTTAGAGCACAACAGGTACGCTCTAATAGTGAATACAGGGCCTCATATGGAGTGAACTTCTTGCTGAGGTAATAAATAGCTTGTTCCTTCCTTCCCGTTTCATCGTGCTTCCTCAGAATGCAGCCGAAAGCTCCATCTAACACGATAAGATAGAGTAACAGAGGTCTGCCTGGCTCGGGCGGTACTAGGACTGGCGGTGTTGACAAATATTCCTTGATTCTGTCGAAAACCTTTTGACTATCATCGGTCCACTTGGTCGCAACGTCCTTCTTTAGAATCTTAAAGATTGGCTCACAGATGACTGTAGACTGTGCTATAAACAGGCTGATGTAATTAAGCCTCCCCAAGAAACTCATCACATCTTTCTTGTTCCTTGGTGGTGGTAGTTCTTGAATGGCTTTGACTTTTGACGGATCCAATTATATTCCCCAGCGGCTTACAATAAACCCTAGCAACTTCCCAGCAGGAACCCCGAATGCACACTTCGAGGGGTTTAGTTTCAGATTGTATTTTCGCAATCTATTAAAGAACTTCCCCAAATTCTCCATGTGATCAGCAGCTTTCTTTGATTTGATAATGACATCATCCACGTAAACCTCGATCTCCTTGTGAATCATGTCATGGAATATGGTGGTCATGGCCTTCATGTAGGTGGAACCTGCATTCTTTAAGCCGAATGTCATCATCTTGTAACAATACACTCCCCACGGCGTGATGAACGTCGTTCTCTCAGCATCTTCCTCATCCGTCCAAATCTGGTGATAACCGGCGAAGCAATCCACGAAGGACTGCAATTCATGCTTGGTGCAATTGTCAATCAGAATGTGTATATTTGGTAAGGGGAATTCATCTTCGGACAGGCCCGGTTGAGATCGTTGTAGTCGACGCAGACTCTGACCTTCACATCCTTCTTTGGCACAGGTACAATGTTGGCTAACCATGTCAGGTACTCTACTACCCGGAGAACTTTTTCGTTGATCTGCTTGGTAACTTCTTCTTTTATTTTCAAACTCATGTCGGGTTTGAACATTCTAAGCTTTTGTTTCACCGGTGGATACATTGGATTGGTTGGCAGTTTGTGAGCCATAATAGACGTACTTAGACCAGTCATGTCATCATACGACCATGCAAATACGTCCTCATACTATTTTAGAAACTCTGTGTATTCCTTCTTTTCTGATGGTGACAAATGACTGCTGATGCGAGTCTCCTTGACGTTTTCTAGATCTCCCAGGTTGATAACTTCAGTCTCGTCCAGGTTGGACTTAGGTCTATTCTCAAAGTTCTCAACTTCTTTGACAATCTCGTCAGGTATGTCGTCTTCGTCTGAATCAATGTCCGTTTGATGCGTTGTCTCATTACATGTCACAGTCATCGGTTCATCAAGACAAGTAATAGTAAGGCCTGAGGCTCGTCGGGCTTTGGTTGTCTTGATAGACTAGTTCTTGAGATATGTCCCATTGCATACAGTCTGTACGGAAGGGCCTTCCTCCCTCTCCTCATCGAGAACAACACAGCAATCCATATCCTCGTCTTCTAGGAACAAACTCCTCATCACTGCAAGTGCTTCTTCTTCGTCTGATCCGTAAATAATGTCGACCTGCTTGAAAATCTGCTCAAGATGAGGTATCGGCTACTCCAAAGGGTAAAAGGGACCGCGCCAAGGTGGCGACCAGTCGTTGAATTCCTGCCAAGTGTACTCATACCCCAGACCGAAAGTGGTACCATATTTCTTGAGTTTTATGGGCTTTGTGATCCCTTGGAGGTTCTTACCGTGCCCTTTGCCTGGCTCATATTCTCTCCAGTTCAGTATGCTCTCAATCTTGCTATCCCACCACTTGTCATTGTTGATAGCATTAACCCGCTCAATGTGATGGTAAGTTCCCCCACCTATCTTCCTTTTTCCGTCAATCACCGGAATAGTTTGACGACTATAAATGGGATTGCTACCGTCACCATGAATAATCACCTCTTGGTGGTTCAACTCGAATTTTACTGCCTGATGTAGCGTTGACGCTACGGCCCCAGCAGCATGAATCCAGGGTCGTCCCAACAATAGGTTGTAGGATGCTGGCACATCTATCACCTAGAAATCTACTTCGAACCAAGTCGGTCCCATCTGCAGACATAGACTGATCTCCCCCATGGTGGACCTCTGAGAACCGTCGAAGGCTTTCCCATTGATCGCTCCATCCCTTATCTCAGGTAGCCCTTTACCAATTTCTTGAGTGTTATCAACGGACAGATGTTAAGACTGGAAACTCCATCAATCAAGATCCTTGTGATGAAATGATCTTCGCATTGCACGGTGATGTGCAGCGTTTTGTTGTGCCCCAATCCTTCAGGTGGCAGCTCGTCCTCATGTAAAGTGATTTTATGACTCTCCAGTACCTGGCCTACCATATTGGCCATTTCCCCGCTAGTGATGTTGTTTGGCACATATACTTCACTCAACACTTTTAATAAAGCATTTCTGTGTGTGTTTTAGAATTCTTTAGCGAAGAGAGGATGGATATCTGTGCCGGTGTCTTGTTCAGCTGGTTGATGACTGAATATTCCTTAGCTTGTTCCTTTCTCCAAAGGTCATCGGGACCTGTTTCGATAAGGGTAGGCCGGTTGACAGCCTGCTTGCTTGACTCGGCCAGATGCTCAGGGGTGTAGAACCTACCAGTTCTCGTCATACCCTGTGTTGCGGCAGCTTCCTCAGACATGACCTTGACTTTCCTTCTTGCCTCGGCTGTGTAGTCCCAAGGGATAGCGTTTGAATATAAGGGTGGAGTGTTTTACATTGCCACCGGAATTGGTGCGGCCATCCTTACTTCAAACGGAATGTGTGTTCGGGGTGGAAGGACTGCGACCTCGAATAGTGTCGGTGCATTTGCTCGAGGTACAAACTCAACTTCAATTGGCACTGGTGACTTTGCAGGTGGCGCTGCTTCAAACTCAAGTGCTATAGACATATTCACCTCAGCCTCCTCAGATGGTTGAATATGGACTATGATCGGTTTGAGAGTGACTAGAGGTTTCTTTGGGTCATCACCTTCTGCGATCAACCCGATTGATCCCTGGGGATCCCAATCATCTTTTATTTCAATCATATGGATACCTCTACCGTTATGGTCTGGCAAAGGATTGTCACGTACATTTGGATCTGGGTCTTTTGCCACAATAATCTTGTTGTCAACGAGAGACTGTATTTTGTCCTTCAGAGAGCGGCATTCTTCGATGGTGTGTCCTTTCATGAGAGAATGGTATGCACAGGATTTGTTTGGGTTAACCCACTGAGAAAGGTTCTCAAGGATGGAAGCAGGGATAGGTGTGACATAACCAACAGCTTTGAGCTTCTTATACAACTGGTCAATGGGCTCAGCTATGGCGGTGTATTGCTTCGGAGGGCGGCGATCAAAATTGGGACGAGGTCTAGGGAAGTTTTGGTGTGTAGGGGTGATTGGTAATGGTATGGCTGGGAATTATAAGCGTGGTAAACAGGAACGGGTTGTGAGTACCTGGGCGAAGCTGGTTGATATGTGGGCGGTAGAGCTTGGTAGTTCGGTGAGGGTGCTTGGTAGAAAGGTGGTGAAGCTAGGTAGTTCAGGGTTGGCTAGTATGTGAGTGGAGGTATTGGATAAGTTTGGTATTTGAGTGGGGACTTGGCTCTTTGTGCAATCATTACGGCTCCCACGTCTCTCTTCTTAGACACACCACCGCACTGTAAAGACTTGTTAGTGGCTTGCAAGGCTTCAAAATTTGTAACCATACCGCTTTTAATACCTTCTTCAATCAGCTCACCCAATTTGATGATGTCGGAGAACTTGTGGCCTTCAACCATCATTAACCGTTCATAATACTGCGGTTTGCTCTTCCTCTAGAGCAGGTCTAACTTTAGCGGCTTCGGACCTCCAACGAGTAGCATACTCGCGAAAGGTTTTTGTGGGTCTCTTCTTCAATATTTGAATGTAGAACACATATGGTGCGTTCTCTGTGTTGAATCTAAACCTGTCCATAAAATCAGACGCGATGCTTACCCAGTTTGACAATTTCTTGGGGTCTTGGCTGATGTACCAAGACAGTGCGTCTCCCTTCAAACTCCTCATAAACAGCTTCATGCGGATTCTTTCATCCTTCCCAGCGCCAACCAATTTGTCGCAATAGGTCCTCAGATGGACTCTCGGATCACCAGTACCGTCAAATATTTCGAACTTTGGAGGTTTGTACCCCTCGGGGAGTTCGACATTAGGTTGGATACAAAGGTCTTCATAATTCAATCCTTCAATTCCCTTGGTTCCTTCAACACCCTGGACTTGGCTGGTCAGTTTCTTAAGCTCTTCGGTCAGGTTCCTGATAAGTAAGTCCTTTCCGTCAGACTCGGATGCCTGTGAGATAGGCGGAGTGGAGTGGGTCACGATTTCCACATAGATGGGATTGTTATAGGTGTGGAAATGGTCCTTTATGGGGTTTTGAGGTTCTGGGATGAGTACTGGAGTGTTATTTGAGGTGTGGCAAACATTGCATTGCGTCGGGAGAGTTTGTTCTTTGGGGGAGTGACGGATGGTGGGGTGCAGGATGATTTTGCTATCTTGGGATATTTTGTGGAGGTGCGGGGTTTTGAGCATTTGGAAGGTTGACGCCGGGGACGTTGAGGGAAAATGACAAGTTGGCCAAATTCCGGACTTGATCGAGTTCTTCCTGAAACTTCAGCAATTTCTGTTCAAGTGGTGACATGTTTTCATGCAGGACCTGAATACCTCGGCCATTAGTGGCCTCTACCCGTTCAATCATATTCTCCTTTCTAGTGCCGCTGGACTCTTCCACCTTACTTTTGCCTTTGTCTTTGCCCTTAGGAAGACTAGGAGGAGGAGTAGGTGGAGGGCCCTTGGATCTTGTTCGATAGGCTGATGATGCCAGAATTTCCGAACTAACCTTTGGGAGGGGAGTAAAAAAAAAAAGATAACCAAGTCAGTGAGGATTATGAAAAGAATATTGCGGTATTTAAACACATAATTCGGAAATGTAAAGCGCGTCCTAAGTTGGGAACTTCTTTGAGCCCGAGGTAGGCCTAGCGATAAATTGATTTGGATAACTTAAAATGCTAAATGCCTCATTTTATTGATAAGAAAAAATAGACAAAATCGCAAAACGATAGACGAAAAATAAAAGTCACTAATGGCCATTAGCCTTATTACATTGATAGAAAAATAAAGACACTCCTATATACTTAGTCCCAGAAAGACCTTCCCCAGACTCGGCATTCTTGCTTTCCTTGTACAGTTTTCCCAGCTCGCGAAATCCCAGCAACAGGTAGGTTCTGGCTAGGTATCCCCCTGCAGCTCCCTCAGCCTTCTGAAAATCTTCGACTCTTTTGATGTACTTTTGTTCCAGCTCGACTATACCTCGTTCCAAGTACCCCCCAGCCTCTTGTTGGTGTTGATAGCCATGTCTTTCCATTCCTCGATCAGTTTCTTGTTGGACTCATGTATCTTGTGGTGGTCATCTTCATATTCTCGGATCCTTTTGCGTAGTTGGTTGTATTTGACTTGTTCCTCGACCCTTTCATCTATATCCATGTGACCTCGGACGTACCCCGACTTGCTCTGGCCACCCAAATCCTCTTTTACCAACCAAGATAGAAAGGGGTACAACCGGCATGATATCTATCTGGCTCGATGGTGTCTTTCTCAAGTATAATCTTGCAGTGCCACAGGTGTTGAGCTTGGCACTTGTGAGGACGGTCATTATTTTGAAAGTCAGCTCGAAGATGGCTCATCTTCTCGACCCTAGGGATGACTTGCTTCCTTCCTGCTTGCCTCACAACTCGAAGAGGGACGTAAGGGCATGTCCCCCTTAGACCAATCAGTATCAGAAATGATGCGTCTCGGGATCGAATGATGAACTCATCCATCGGAAACCATTCAAACATCCATTGAACCTGCTCTTCAGTCAAGTTATCAAAAATCTCAACCCATTCCTTGGCATTTTTAGGCTAAGCGAACATGTCGGGGATATAATTCATTCGCTTTGGGTGATGGAAAGCTATGTGGTCATACCATATTTTGCGGTGAATGTCTTGTCGGTATTTGCTTCTTTGGAGATGTTCCATGGGCCAGAGTTGAAGTAATAAATTTCAACCTTCGAAATGCTTTTCTCCTTGTTGACACCTTTCTAAGGCCCGATATATGTCCGCAACGATCATGGGCACAATGTTGAAGTCTTGCCCATCTACCCCTTCCATTATGGTCTTAGTCACCATTGCTAGCCTGGTATGGATCTTTTCCTTCTTCATCGGGAACACGATCAAACCCAAAAATCAAACCATAAACATGAACACTCGGCAATGGACGTGTCCCAGAGAGGTGATATCGAACTCGTCATGGTAGGTACGGTATGATTTGTTGTAGCCATACCTTTGGTACAAGTAGTCAAAAGGAATGTACGAATCCTCCAAACATACCAATTCTGCGTCCTTTTTCAGGCCCATCATTTTGAGGAAGCTTTTGCCTGCGCGGTTCTCAGGCATCAACAACCCTGGAGTTTCCCATACTAGGTTAGCCAACCCTCCTATCTCTTCTATCAAAGGCGTCATTTCAATGTTCCCAAAGCGGAAAATGGACCTTTCACGATCCCAGAACAAGGTAGCAGCCTCTATTATCATTTTGTTAGGCTGGATTTCCAGGAGAGATGGTAGGTTACCCAAGTGTTTCCTGACAATAGCTTTGTCACTAGAGTGCAAATCCTCCCACCAACTCAACAGTCTTGGGTGGATATTGGAGACCATGCCGAATCTGGGGACTTCGTGCCTCATTTTTATGCAAAGAAAATAAGGTTAGGCCCTTACCCCCATCAGACTCGGCTATTTATCATCAATAATTAGCAGGAAGCATTTAGTTCTCCATATAAATGCACAGAACGTAAGGGCGTCCATTTGGGTTTAGGGAAACCCGGTGGACTTTTGGATAAGACTATCTTAAAAGCTATTGTGCGGACGACACTTTAGCTTGACTAGGTTTGACCATGATGCATGCAACAGTGCGACAGAGTAAGGTTTATATGAGGTTTTAGACCGGTACCTTTGAGTGGACAACTCGAGGGGGAAAGGCACGGAACCGTCGACTGCACCGCTGATCGACTAGTTTTACCGCAAATAAGCCTTTCCGATTTTAGTGGGTAATAATATAGGAAGAGCGCAACCACTCATCAAGCATTACTATAGTATTTTGTTTGAAACGAGTGGAGTATGAATGTTGAGCATGATTATGCAATAATAAGTATTAAAACAAGTTTTCACGTATTTGCACGTTAAAGAAAGCGGTAAAAACAGCAGTAATGATTTAAAGCAGTTACAAAAGAAAACAAAGAGACATGTCAGTTTCGTCTTTGAAGAAAAGTAAATACCTGAAGTAAACAATTAATTACATGTAAAGGGAATAGGAAAGGGTGCAGGTAAAAATAAAGGCACAAATTCACGAAACAATTTGAAATGGTAAAAGCCTGGATATCTCCAGTAGTGTCGCCATGCTGTCGCGCCCCCTTTTTCCTCGCGGAATCGGGTTTATGACATTGGTTGGGAAACCTCGTTACTTTTGGGAAAGGGATTTGCATATTTTGAAGAGTCGCCACCTAACTATTTTAACGGTGCGTTAGGGAACCTAAGGGGTTCAATTACAACTACGTTACTAACCAGAGATTTAGGTAAGGGCTTGAAATTATCCTAAGGGAAGGTGTTAGGCACCCCTCAGGATCCACAAGTGTGGTTCCCGGCCAAATGGTTTCGTGAATTTGTACAATTAGCAAATAACAAGTAAAGGCTCAAATAAGAGGGGATTTAAGTCTTAAGCATGCAGATGTTTGAAAACAGTAAAGGAGATTAGACTATGAAAAGGATTACGAGCTAAGAATATAAAAGGCGTCCTAGGTTTATAATAATATGAATCACATCAATGCAATACCCGATAATCACTTCTCGAAGGGGGGCTACACGTGGTATTAGTGTACCGGTCATCATATCCATATTCTACCCTTCCCACCCCGTAAGGTTATTAAAAAATGAGTGTTGGTCTCGACCTCTATTGCATGTTGTTACCCGTCCCTTCCTATCAGTTCCGGAGGAAATCAGGACTCCTATCCTAAAGGGAGGTGCTAGGCAGACCCTCAGGTTTTAAAGGTAAAAATTCTAGGGTGACATATAACAAAACAAGTAGGACTGCAGATAAAGGGAAAGCATAGAAAGCAGATAAAGGCTCAAGTATTCCACACACAGTACACATAAACAACATGTCTCATACACAACTAAGGTCCATATTAATTCAGAATCCTAAAGCATGGTATCTAGGTGACAACACAAAGACAAATTTATTGTATAACTCAGAGAGGAAGTCTTAATCAGGCTTGTCTACTGGTTTTAAGCATGCTGACAGTTGAACACTAATCACAAAGGATAGTTCTAGTTTTATTCCTTCATGGCTGATTACCTAAGACTTGCCTAGGCGTGGGTAAGTGTAGATTAATTATCTAAATTGTTAGAGGGGCTGTTGCAAAGTATTGCCTACACATGTTGTTCTAGGTTGTTCAGAACACAGAACTGTTGCCAGTTGTTTAAAGAAACTGAGTGAAGTGTTTTATACCTTTTACATGCACCAGTAGTTAGACTAGGTGTTGTTAAGCGAGTACGAATAAAATCCTAAAACATGGTATCTAATGCACAGAGATGCAGAATGATGCAGAATCAGAAGCCTAAACATGATCTCTAAATGCACAAATATTGCATTGTTTAAACATGGTTCAGGAGATGTAAACATGACAGGTTTATTAGTGTTGTTTATCCTAAACAAGATCTCTAAGTGTACATGGCAGCGTAGGGGTTATTAGCACATTTTAGCACAGGACTTTCAAAATGAGATGCCAATAAATGCTGAAAACAGTAAGTGTAAGACCTAGGGAACATGGTCTCTAATGCATGATCTTTCACATATGAGTCTTAAGCATGGTTTCTATTGCACAAATAAGGAATAAAACCTAATAGCATGGCTTCTACCCTCAAATAGCTATAGCATGCATTTTTACCCCTCCCTTTTCACTATCCATCCCCAAAGAGTTATTTATAACAATTATTACAGGCATTTGCACGAATTACATAACTGAATAATGAAAAGAAAAAGTTATACTATAGGGAGCCTACTGATAGGCCCAGAATCTCCAGAATGCATCATTGCCATTCTATTCACAACCTTTCACATGATCTAGGTGTGTTAGAGTTCCCTAAGGATCTCAAGGGATTCCGGGGCAGTGCTCACACCCAGATTTCATAGCCAAGATAGAGTAAGTGCAGTGTGGAATGGCCAGCCTTTGTGTGTCAAAGTTCAGAGGGAGCTCAAGGGTCCCAAGGCAATGCTGACACAGAGGGTGCACAACTTAAGGGGTCTAAGAGTAGAGTGAAAGTGCTCATAGTTTGAAAAGGTTAAGTAAGAAAACAGTTTTGGAAGAAAGACTTAGTGGAAATATAACAAAAGTTTAACTGATGAAAATAATTTGAAAGAACATGAACACCAATCTCAGAACCAAGGCAGAGTCAGCATCACACAAGGACCCAGAATGATCCAACAACCACAACAGGGGAAAAGGGGTTTGAGGGACACATAGGTGCAGAGTACTGAACATTCATATGCATCATGATACTTTTTTTGCATGTTCAACTAAAGAGAAGTTGCACTCTGCACAGAAAGTGATATATCAAACATGTTTTTCATACATGCTTTTGAACAATTCAATGTACAATACTATCCCCAATAAAAAGGTACAATATGATTACAAATTTTACTTTCCCCAATGAAAGCAAGATGATACTATTGATATAGATATTGTCTCATTTCAAATTGTAAATCCCAGTAGTTCCATGCTGACTGAAATAATAGATACATGTATTTGTAATCTTATAGTTGTTGCCCAATTTCAAAATGCGACTCATGAAAATTACTAGACGACTAAAGAAACCAGAAATTTGTAACCAAAGCTTGAGTGAACACGACAATGCAACCAACAAATTAACAAAATAAGAGAGCAAAAATTCAAAACTTTAAATGGGAATCAAAATTGAGTGAAGAGAAAAATGACGATAGTGAATAAATTTCTAATTTCACAATCAATATGCTACATTTTTATAAACATTCCTAAGTACAACAAAATATAAAATCCAAGCCAACGATAAGGGAGAAAATATTTGATTACTCAGCATAACATCAAGCTTCAGTATTCATCTTCAACTCAATTTAACAGAAATAATGTTCTGAAAAACAATAAAAAGAATGCATACTTTTGCGCATTTATCCTAATATCATCATTTAGGGAGAAAATTTATGTTCTATGCTAATTTACTAACACCACCATAGATAATATTTTACCATAAATTCTAATAAAATACACCTAACTTTCTGAATTGAATTATAGAGGAAATTAAGCACAGTAACAAAAAGTTGATAAACCTACTGAACAACAAATAGGAAAATAGTATACTTACCTTAGGAGAAGCATCATGTTAGAATCTATATTTGAATGATTCCATGGTGACCCAAGCAATTATCCTACCGCCTTATCTGCTTTGCTAGGTTTTGAGGATACTAAAAAAAGAAAAACTTGATTTTACAATCAAATACGTAGCTACAACAATAAAATATGGAGAACAAATCAAATCAATCATTAGCACATAAAACAAAAGGGTAAAAACAAAGAGGATGAAAATAGGAATCGAACAAAAGTAAACACATAAGAAGATTTGTTAGTACTTCGGGATTCGGGTAGATTGAATGAGAAAACATGGAAGAGGAAGAGCTTATCGNATGATCCAAATAAAAGCTTGTAAGGAGCCATTTTAATAAAAATTAAGTATTTTGTGCAACTTATATTGAAATATTTCTCATCCAAAAAGTATGTGAGAATTAAATATACTTGTTAGTTTTTTAGTAATATGGAAATAATATTCAGTAAACCCAAATTAGTCACTTTAACTGTTATATGTGGTTTAATATATATTTTTTACTTATTTTTTAAAATAATTTATTAGTTTAAGAAAGACCCTAGTTCTTGAAGTATACATGACTCAAATTTGAAATTTGAAATTATGGTTGTACCTACATTTTACTTGAAAAAAATATTGTAGTTTTGTGAGTAGAGAAAAAATTTATGAAAATTTTGAAAAACTCATTGTCACGACCCAAAAACCACTAGTCGTGATGGAACCTAACTCGATCCGCAAGGTATGCCAACTAATAGAAAATACAATCCAAAGAGATTATAGGAAAACGGTAAAGAATTAGCTGAACATTTACAAATTGACCCAAGAACTGGTAGTACGACTCATGGGCTTCTAAGAATTGGAATTTACAAAGCTGGTACATATAATTACACGATCTATTTGAAATTTACATACACAGATTAACAAAATCTAAGCTATTAAGGACAAGTGGCAGTTATATCTGGAATGCACGAGCATCTTCATAGTCAGCACCCGACATCACCAACAGCTCAACTCCAAAAATCTGTATGCAATGTACAGAAGTGTAGTATCAGTACAACCGACCCCATATACTGGTAAGTATTTCATCTAACCTCGTCGAAGTAGTGACGAGGCTTTTTTTGTTAAAAGATACTTCCTAATAAAACCTGCACCGTAAATCAGCAATATAACTATACTACAATATAATAGAGAGGAATACTTGAAACGGATACGCAAAGCAATAATCGAGTGTTAACAGAGATCACAATCTGGCATCTTCAAATACCTCGACCAATCCTTTCCTTAGAATGAAACAAATAAACCACAACCTTCAATTCTTAACTTTCCTAGCATGAGGAATGTACTCAGATATCAAGTCAATTGCACGGCAACACCCTTCATGCTTTTATGTCATCGTCACCCAACTTACGTATAACAGAACCAACCAGATGACAGAAATACCGATAATAGGAATTACAAAGTAGGAAATACACAAGTAGCTATAATGAACGAGGATATACATGTGGGAAATAGTAAAAGACTAGTCGGAAAGCATGTGAGTGATGACAGCAATTGGAAACAAGGAATATCAACTTCAACTAACTAGCATGATGGAGGCCTAAGTACAGATGTAACAAATAAGAAGGAAGCGCATGATCTTTACAAGTTAAAAAGTAGAGGCATGAATGACTAGCATGGTGGAAGACTTGTACCAAGTGCAATAGAATAGATACGACATGAGTGTAATTATAAAAGCATGAAAAAGGCATGATATTTGCAAGTTAAACAAGCATAAGGTATAAGAGACACAACAACAATTGATATAGAGATAAATGACATAACAAATGCAACAAGTCACATCAGATCTGAGATTGCGACAATAACAGCTCAAGGTAAAGTCATAAATATATACACGAGAAAATAGCTATCAGAACATAATGCATGTCCCTCATCCTCACCTGCACGGAAACACCCATCATTCCATGACCTCACGATGATATAAAAGCATAACAATATAGTTAAATAGCACAACATCAACCTTCGTGCTTTACACTCTCATCACATGGCACAACATCACCCTTCGTGCTTCACACTCACATAACGTGGTACGACATCACCCTTCATGCTTTTACTCTCAATAATATGACATGGTATTACCCTTCGTGCTTTACACTCTCCCTCACATGATAACATAAAAACAATGGCACGGCTTCACCCTTCGTGCTTTACACTATTCCTTACCAAGCATATGTATATCAATAACAAACAAGACATGACGCATAAATAACATCAAGGGGAGTATTTTTAACGGATGTTCCAAACAAACCCCCATCACAACTTTCGAAGACAACAATGGTTAAATAAACCCTCAAGAATTGTATTATTTAAATACTTCCATAAATCTCATAAATTTTCCACAACACAAGTATATAATCTTTTATCTCAAGAAGATCGGTTGTAGCAATGTATTAATGAATACGCATAGGGATGACCGAATTAGACACATCAATGTATTCTCAGAATCCCATCAAATTCGATCAAGTTATAATAGGCTAAGTCTTGATTTCTAATATTTAATACTATGTTCTTAATATCAAAGAGTCAAGTGAGGCATGAATCAAGAAGGTCACGTCGTTCTACAAGATATAATTATAATATAATCTACCCCCGAGCATGATTAACCCCGGTACATATATATACGATCGTCACCTCATATGTGTATCACCCCCGCATGTAGCAAACAATGTCAAATAGAAGAAAAAAGTCGCTCAATAAATTTAGGCAAGACACTTATCTCGAACAAGCAAAATACAATACCGAGCAATCCAACTGATGCTCTAAAAATGCCATCACGCGCGTAGTGACCTCCGAATGGCTCAAAAATAGCCAAAAGCAACTCAAATACATCAAATAAAGTCCAAGAAAACAATTCCAAATGATAAAGATCGAATCCTAAATCAAATCCCAAATCTGGCAAAAAAGCACACACGCGCCCACGCCTCGGAACCTGACAAAACTCATCAAAATCCAATAACCCATTCAATTACGAGTCCAACCATACTAGTGTCACTCAATTCCGACTCCAAATAGATATTCAAAACTCAAAAATTCATATTATGAAACTTTAGGCCAAAACCCTCATTTTCCTCTTTAAAATTCATCAACCAAAAGCTAAAATCAAAGATAGATTCATGGAATATAACCAAAACTGAGTTGATAACATTTACCCAAATTCATATGGTGAAAATCGCCTCAAAATGGCCCAATTCTGAGCTCCCAACTCAAAACATGTTAAATGAACAAAATCCTCATTTTAACATTGTTCTGCCTCGTTTCTTGTGCCAAATGATCTCGAAACTTGCTTTTGATTCCTCCAATGGATTCTTTGTGAAATTCTAGTCAAGTTAGGCTCTTGAATCACTCTATTTGACCTTATATTGAAAGAGATATGTTGGTTTCAATATTTGGATATAGTGCAGATTTTTAAGTACGAAGTCAGTGGCAATTGCGTAATTGATCTGAAAAATCTGACAACCAATTCTTAATAAAATGACCATAAACTCTTCATAAGATGTCCAAATTCGACGATTCTTTTTTCTATGGCTCCGTAATTATTATACGAATATAATGATTCAATAAAAACAGAAATCTGAGCTCATTTTCTTAATGTAGTATCATTTATGCTTGAAGAAACAACATCGAAACATAAAAAACGAGCGCAACACAACTCAAACCTATACGCAACTCACCCGAGCCCTTCGGGGCCACTTCCAAACATACCAACAAGTCCCATAACATAACACAAACTTACTCGAGGCCTCAAAACACACATAACAACATCGAAATGACGAATCACACCTCAATCCAAAAATCAATGAACTTGAAACATCAAACTTCCACAATTGATGCCGAAACCTATGAAATCACGTCTGATTGACCTCAAATTTTGAACACAAGTCACATTTGACATTACGGGCCTGCTCTTACTTCCGGAATTGAATCCCGACCCCGATATCAAAAAGTACACTCTCGGTCAAACTTTTCAAAAAATCTAACTTTTGCCATTTCGAGCCAAATTCAACTACGGACCTCCAAATCACAATCCGGACATGCTCCTAAGTCCAAAATCACCCAACGGAACTAACAAAACCATCAAAATTTCAATCCGAGGTCAAATACTAAAAAGTCAAACTCGGTCAACTCTTTCAAATTTAAAGCTCCCTAGGTGAGAATCATTCTTCTAAATCAGTCCCAAAAAACCTGAAAACCAAAACCGACGATTCACATAAGTCAAAATACATCATACAGAGCTACTCACGCCCTTAAACTACTGAGCGAAGTGCAAATGCTCAAAAAGACCAGTCGGGTCGTTACATCCTCCACCACTTAAACATATGTTCGTCCTCGAACGTGGCAGGAGTCGCTCCAAAGCTATCAAATCACGATGTAACCTTACTAAAAATAAACCCGGTGGTGATCCCACGTCACCCTGCTATATATAAGCCCGCCAACACAACATAACAATAGATCCTTACTTCAACCTTGGTCCTTAAATCTTAGAACCCAATCTCTATCATCTAGAATTCATTACGAGACCCGAATCCCTCATGTATCAAGTCATAACCATAACCCAAGATGTAATCACATGATATACCCCATCACTTAAGCACTCACAGTAGGAACTGATGACCGTCATTACTGCCCAAAAAAGAATTTGGTGCCGGTAGCAAACCTCCTATCAGTTAGAACCTTGTTGAAAACCCTCATACCCTATCGATGATGAAAGAAACACGCATAATCGCTTAACCACTCATCTAATCAATAAGCTAAGAAACTCACTCGCCTGACCAGGACTATTGTCCAAATCCTCAACAACATATAGTGTTATTCTTCCAAACCTTCCTCATCCCAATACAATAGCGCAAATCTCAGGTCTAGAAACCTCATCTCAGCCAATACAAGCAGCCCCACCGACAAATGCCAACAATAATCATATGGAGCCCCACGCAACCCGGTTCCGTGCACCAACAATTAATAATTCAGACATGACAGATAACAATAAGAAAACTAAATAAGAATACTACTAAGCAAGTTAAGCAAACAGGGAAATTTTAGCATTTTACTATGAACTATCTTCAACAAGGTAAAAGCAAAATACATGAAATAGGAATAAAGAGTCATATTTCATCACTGTACCGTTGCGGCGTGCAACCTGATCCCATCACATCAATCCACATAGGGTACTCATCGAGCCATAATACTCGAGCTCACTGATCATATGTGCGTAAATATCAAGCACAACCGAGCGCACAAAAATATAACTGTGGGAAAAATTATTAGGAACAAACAATACTGAGAAGGACAAGCAAAACTATGGTGCAATAAGAAAATCAACATACGAAGGTCACCTTGCCCATAATGCCATGAGTCCTAAACCAAATCACAATATACGTGCGAAGAATCATGTAACCCTCACATCCCGTCATAGTATAAGAGAGAAACATATAACATAAACCAAGGCGCAAATAACATTCATTCTGCCCGATGATATACATATGGTAACAACTGCGCAAGAACAAACAGGTCCCATCCGATACAGAATACACATTCTCATTAGTCTCAAAAGAAACCCCCAAACAAATTTTCGATCATCCCCCAAACATGCAGTTAACCTTCCAAAAGTCCATAGCAACCTTTCCATAAAACCTACTAGCCATCATCCAATCCTTAAAATTTCTTCACAACTCGCAATCAAGGAATAGTCGGCCAACGAGAACATCCAGTCTCTGAGCCTCACGAATACCATAATCTTCATATCCAATCTCAACACCACTACTCAAATGGTTGACACGTAACTCATACCCCCTCACCTTGCAAAAAAATACCCATAAGTCAAAACACAATGTTTCTGCCAACATGCAAACTCTCCTCTGGTGGGAACATATAGTGCCAGCAAGATCTTAAACACTCGAAATTGACTGTGTCATCAAGAACTCATATCCTTCCCTCCATAACCATCCACGTCCTTGTACATGCAACATTTCAACCCCACACGGCGCATCGCCTCTAACATGCTAACTCGCAACACTATGAAAGTCTCATAGTCAACTCTGAACCATAAGCAAGTGGAACACCTCATCACCCGAGAATCTTTCATTTAACTCAATCCAGGAGAACACCACCACACGTAATATAGCTTCTATACATATAGAAAACATCAACTCCGACCGTGGTCATAACCATGATAAATTCTCCGGAACTCAGTAACACATAATCGAGTAATCAGAACCAATCGCCTCTAACTTAATCGAGTCACGCAGACTGTCAACCCGAAAGTAACTCAATCCGATATGACCGCCCTGAGGTAACTTCTTGGGAACCCAAAGCCATTTCTTGCATCACTCCAACATTGACATGTAGACCTTCCTTGACAAGGAAATGCCGCTGATCCTATTACCATTCACTACCATTTTCAAGCCCGCCCGCAGAAAAATTCAAAAATACTTAAAGGCTATATAAGACCCGAAACTCTCCAGAACCTTCTCGATAACTACTCATCTTACTCTGATCTCCAATACACAACTAATGCGTGTCGATCAACCTGTGCTTCACCAGCATATGACCATTCAAAGAAATAACCAAGCAATATATCGGTACAGAAACTGATACGGTCCATGACCCTACAATCTGACCGTCATTAGCAGACTCCACCACTTAGCTCGAAGCCATAGATCACCTCATCGGCACCCCAAAGTACCATATCTTCACAGCATGCCCCGATCCCGCATGATTATTTAGCTGAATACTTCAAAACTCGTGCAATACTGGTCATAGAACACCCCGAAGACTCTGCCAAGCTCTTACCCATCATCTCAATAGTCAAACAACTTCCCCAAATGCTATGAAATGATCACATATGCACTCCACCGAATGGAAAACTTACACGAGACACATGATCCAAACTCATCATGCAGGAGATGGCCCACCTGTTATACTCAAATCGACACCTTGCGATGAACCCACCTTAGTCACAATAGCCAGGCCACCAGCCAATCTTCCCAAATCTATGCTTACCAACCAGAAATATGAACCCGCCTCATACCACAAGTGAACGACTAGAAGATTTAACATTGCATCTACTTCTGAGGCTAGACAACACATCGTAATCTATCTGCAGCATCACCAATCGTCGGCACATAATGAATACTGAGTGCACAACACCATATATGAGCGATTGGGAGGAGTCAAAGTCGTTGATTTCAAGCTGAAACAAGGCTGCACGATAAGGAAAGAAGAAGGGAAATTTTTTCCTAAATGCCCTGTAGCCTCCCGAAGATAGGTATGGACGTCATCATACCGATCTATAGGACTCTACTAGACACTTGCTCATGACTCGCAGAACCTACGAACCTAGTGCTCTGATACCACCTTATCACGACCTAAAAATCACTAGTCATGATGGCACCAAACTCGATCCACTAGGTAAGCCAACAAATAGAAAATACAATCCAAAAGAGATTATCGAAAAATAGTAAAGAATTAGCTGAACATTTACAAATTGACCCAAGAACTGGTAGTACGACTCATGAGCTTCTAAGACTTGAAATTTACAAAGCTGGTACAAATAATAACACGATCTGTTTGAAATTTACATAAATAGATTACTAAAATCTAAGCTACCAAGGACAAGTGGTAGCTATATCCGGAATGCACGAGCATTTTCAGAGTCAGCACCCGACATCACTAGCAGCTCCGCTCCAAAAATCTGTACGTAATGTACAGAAGTGTAGTATCAGTACAACCGACCCCGTGTACTGGTAAGTATTTCGTCTAACCTCGTCGAAGTAGTGACGCGGCTTTTTTTCGTTAAAAGATACTTTCTGATAAAACTTGCACCGTAAATCAGCAATATAACGATACTACGATATAATAGAGATGAATACATGAAGCAGATATGCAAAGCAATAATCGAGTGTTAACAGAGATCACAATATAACATCTTCAAATACCTCGACCAATCCTTTCCTTAGAATGAAACAAATAAACCACAACCGTCAATTCTTAACTTTCCTAGCATGAGGAATGTACTCAGATATCAAGTCAATTGCACGGCAATAATCTTCGTGCTTTTATATCATCCTCGCCCAATTTACGTATAACAACACCAACCAGATGACAAAAATACCGATAATAGGAATTACAAAGTAGGAAATACACAAGTAGCTGTAATGAACGGGGATATACATGTGGGCAACAGTAAAAGACTAGGTGGAAAGCATGTGAGTGATGACAGCAATTGGAAACAAGGAATATCAACTTCAATTAACTAGCATGATAGATCCCTTAATACAGATATAACAAATAAGAAGGAAGCACATGATCTTTACACGTTAACAAGTAGAGGCAAGAATGACTAGCATGGTGGAAGGCTTGTACCAAGTGCAACAGAATAGATACGACATAAGTGTAAATGATGTTTGCAAGTTAAACAAGCAGAAGATATGAGCGACACAACAACAATTGATATAGAGATAAATGACAGAACAATAGCAACAGGTCACATCAGATCTAAGATTACAACAATAACAACTCAAGGTAAAGACATAAATATATACACGGGAAAACATATATCGTAACATAATGCATGTCCCTCATCCTCGCCTGCACGGAAACACCCATCGTGCCATGACCTCATGATGATATAAAAGCATAACATTATAGATAAAATGGCACAACATCACCCTTCGTGCTTTACACTCTCATAACATGGCACGACATCACTCTTCATTACACGCACATAACGTGGCACGACATGGTGCTTTTACTCTCAATAATATGGAACGGCATCACCCTTCGTGATTTACACTCTCCCTCACATGATAATGTACAAACAATGGCACGACATCACCCTTCGTGCTTTACGCTCTTCCTTACCAAGCATATGTATATCAATGACAAACAAGGCAGGAAGCATAAATAACATCAAAGGGAGTGTTTTTAACAGATATTCCAAACAAATCTCAACCACAACTTTCCAAGCCAACAATGGTTAAATAAATCCTCAAGAACTGTATTATTCAAATACTTCCACAAATCTCACAAATGATCCACAACACAAGTATAGAATCTAGTATCTCAGAAGATCAGCTGTAGCAATGTATCAATGATTACACATAGGGATGACCGAATTAGACGCATCAATGTATTCTTAGAATTCCATCAAATTTGATCAATTTATAATAGTCTAAGTCTTGATTTCTAACATTTAATACTATGTTTTTGATATCTAGAAGTCAAGTGAGGCATGAATCAAGAAGCTCACGTAGTTCTACAAGACATAATTATAACATAATCTACCCCCGAGCATGATTAACCCTGGAACATACATATATACTCGTCACCTCATATATGTATCACCCCCGCATGTAACAAACAATGTCAAATAGGAGGAAAAATTTTCTCAACAAAGTTAGGCAAGACACTTACCTCGAACAAGTAAATTACAATTCCGAGCAAGCCAAGTGATGCTCTAAAAATGCCATCATGCGCGTAGTGACCTCCGATAGGCTCAAAACTAGCCAAAATCAACTCAAATACATCAAATAAAGTCCAAGGAAACAATTCCAAATGATAAAGATCGATTCCTAAATCAAATCCCAAATCCGGCCAAAAATCACACCTAGGCCCACGCCTCGGAACCAGACAAAACTCACAAAATCCGATAACCCGTTTAATTACGAGTCCAACCATGCTATTTCACTCAATTCCGACTCCAAATCAATGTTCAAAAATTAAAAATTTATATTATTAAACTTTATGCCAAAACTCCCAATTTCCTCTTTAAAATTCATCAACCAAAAGTTAAAGTCGAAGATAAATTCATGGAATATAACCAAAACCGAGTACATAACAATTACCCCAATTCATATGGTGAAAATAACCTAAATTGCTCAATTTCGAGCTCCCAAACTCAAAAAATTTAAATTAACAAAACGCTCATTTTAACATTGTTCTGCCTCGTTTCTTGTGCCAAATGATCTTGAAACTCGCTTTTGATGCCTCCAATGGATTCCTTGTGAAATTCTAGTCAAGTTAGTTTCTTGAATCACTCCATTTGACCTTATATTGAAGGAGATATGTTGGTTTCAATATTTGGAAATAGTGCAGATTTTCAAATACGAAGTCAGTGGCAATATCATAATTAATACGAATCATACCTCAATCCAAAAATCAAAGAATTTGAAACTTCAAACTTCCACAACTGACGCCGAACCATGAAATCACGTCCGATTGACCTCAAATTTTGCACTCAATTCACATTTGACATACACGCCCGCTCCAACTTCTGGAATTGAAATCCGACCCCGATATCAAAAAGTCCACTCTCGGTCAAACTTTTCAAAAAATTCAACTTTCACCATTTCGAGCCAAATTCAACTATGGACCTCTAAATCACAATACATACACGCTTCTAAGTCCAAAATCACCCAACTGAGCTAACAGAACCATCAAAATTCTAATCCGAGGTCAAATACCAAAAAGTCAAACTCTGTCAACTCTTTCAAATTTAAAGCTCCCTAGTTGAGAATTATTCTTCCAAATCAGTCCCGAATAACCTGAAAACCAAAACCGACGATTCACATAAGTCAAAATACATCATACGGAGCTACTCACGCCCGTAAACTGCCGAACGAAGTGCAAATACTCAAAACGACCAATCAGGTCGTTACGTTCGCTTTCAAAAAAAAATTCAAAAACTTGCAAATTTTTATACAAACACATTTTTGAATGTTGTTTTTTGAAAAGAAAAAAAAATTATAGACAAACGGGCCTAATTGTGTCATCAGAGCTCTTTTTAGTGGTATAATTATAGTAATTTGGTACTCAAAATTTACTTGTCCGATTAATTCATATTTGCGTTGCGTGTGATCCTTTAAAGGGGAAGTGCTTTCCATTTACATAATTCAAACAACCAGACATCTAATTAAGGGTGGATGAATCACCCATTCAACCACGCCCTTTGTAATGTGCAAAACGAGTTTGTAAGTAGTGTGGGTCGTTATAAACTGAGCAATTTCAAAACATTATATGTTAAACCAAAACAAAAACCCAAATCAATGTTCTCTGAATAATCGAAAACTTCAAAACCAAATTCAAACACTTACAGAAAAGAAATAAAACCAGACCAATGTAAAACCAAACCATTTCCAGACGAGCTAGTTTCTAGTCATAATTCATGGGCTGTAATTGGGTGAATAGTGATACTAAAGTAAAGGGACTTTTTCGTATATATACAAAATTCAAAAAATTACCCGGCTTATCTAAGTTTTTTATTTACAAACAAAAAGTAACTAAATTTTTTTTGAAAAATATATACAAATTCGGTTCAAATCGATAATTTATCTATAACTTAAATATAATTTTTTTGTGCAAAATCCGTTCAAAAACTATAAGTTACATAAAATTTATAAACTAATCAAAAGTAGCTCGAATCTTCATCAAATTCTCTTAAAATTGAGATATAAATTCCAAAGGGTATTTTCAAGCATTTGCAAGAACACTCAATCCAAACAAATAATAATTTCGCAAAATTCAATTTTCTAATTCAAAGCTTCGAAACCTTTTACTGTTTTCAATAGAGTTTAGACTCATGTCTTCACGTTTTTTGCCCTTCAACTAAACCGACATCCAAATTAGCAAAAACTAGAGAAGATTTTGAAGGTTTATTTCATATTTTCTTATGAAAAACTGAAAATTCAAGGAGTGTATTGAATTATTCAAATAGCTAACAATGTTAGTTCTATATTAGTTTGATAAAATTAGTACATTAATATATTTTATAACTATTCACGAATATTGAATCTATTTTTTGTAGATAGATTTCAACTTGAAGCGACAACAAAGTGACGGAGCAAAAGAAATTTGATAACAAATAGCAAAGGCAAAAAAATGGGGAGGGGTAGTGTAGGGAAATAATGCTCACTTTATCTTTAGAATGGGAAAGGGAACCCCCTTTGACTCAAAAGTCTACCAGAAAAATAAAAAATTATTGCTGGAATTTACAAAAATTTAACCAACGATCCTGAAATATTTTTAGCATGTTTTGATTATATAATTATGAACTACAATATAAATGGCGAGACAACCAGCAATTTCAGAAGTTAGTGCGTTTTGTAGAGAAATGCATCCACTGGTTTGAGGATGAGAAAGTTACGGAGAAACACATGCATTAGTTCGAAAACACGGTAACCGGGTTTTATTTTTGCAAATTTCGTCAACAACTTATAAATTTCAGCAACAACTTTCCATTTTGTTGGTTATCTATTGGGTTAAAGGAGGTTCTCTTTCCCATTCAAGAGGTGAAAGGGGTATTATTTCCCTATGTTAAAATGTTAATGTGGTAAGGTGGAATTTACTCTTACTTTGTATATAAATGATAAATTATATATTAATTGATAATTAAGTTAAAACTTTAATATTGAGGGTAAATAAGTATCAAAAGTAGTATAGATAACTATAAATTAATACCATTCTCTAAATATAGATTTCTGTATATGTTATGCAATTAGTATTATTTATGTAGAATACAAAATTCGAACTAATATTGTATTTGCTGAAATGGAGAAGTTATCTGAGAAAAGCCTCAAAATGAATGGAACAGTGTTAAAATGATTTCTCAGTGTACCATTACTTGTACAACCTATCTATATATACATGTCTTACTAACTAACTGTCACGATCTGAAATTATCATCCTTGGGATCGTGATGATGCCTAATTTTTCACTTATTAGGCAAGTCAATGTTAGAATAACTTTTATCCATTTTTAACAATTCAAACTAAATAATAACCAAGAAAACTGAATAAACTGAAATAGAGTGAGAAAATTATAACGATATTTAGATACAATCCCAAAACTGGTGTCACAAGTACACGAGCGAATAGAATAATACAAATAATAGTCTGAATTAAAAAATGACTGTCTCAAATGAAATAAACATCGAGAATAAGGTAGAAGGGGACTTCAGGGTTGCGAACACCGTGCAACTGTACCTCAAATCTCTGTCAGGCAATCAAGCCGAGCAATCTACTGACCTCCACCAGGACCGACAAAAAAATCTGCACAAGAAGTGCAGAGTGTAGTATGAGTACAACCGACCACATGTACTCTGTAAGTACTGAGCCTAACATCGACGAAGTAATGACCAAGCTAAGGCGAGTCACGTACAATAACCTGAACGCAGTATAATAATAATAACAGGGAAGGAACACAGAAAAAGTAAGGTAGTTAACTTATGAAAATAAACTCAATCCTCGAAATCAGTAAAACCAGAAACATCAATCCTCAGAATCTCGTATGAAAAAACTGAAAGCTAACACAATGTAACAACGAATACATAACACAAAATCTATTGTCGTGCGTAACCCGATCCCACCGTACAAACACAATCCTCCCTTATTTCACCATATCAATATCAAGAACAACATGTAAAATCCGTTGACCATATAATCAGAATCAATATCATAATCCTCCCTTATTTCACCATATCAAAATCATATATGAAATGTGTTGCGGCCTGTAACCCGGTCCCACCATATTAATATCAATCCTCCCTTATTCTACCCGTTGCAATGTGAAAACCGATCCATCGACAAAATCAATAAATGTAATCAATTCAACAACTCAATTCACAAGAATCTCTACGATTAAAAAATATGAAAGCAAAGCCATAAAGGAACCTCGTACCAAATTAAGGAATGCTACAATTAATACAAAGCAGCATGACAAGCCAAATATATAACAACTAAAGTGTACAAGTAAGACAAGTAAGGCAAGTAAAAATTAATCATGGAATCATGAAAGAAATGAGCATTTCAATACAAGAGTAAATAGATGATAAGTAACAAGATACGACATAGAAAGCAATTAAAACATGTAACAATGAAGACATGGAATGAGATAAATAATGAAATACGGAAAAACATGAAAGCATCTATTTTTACGGTGTATATACATGTATCACCTCGCGTATACGCCTATACACATGTAATTCACATAACACATTGCTCAAGGGTTCCTGATTCCCTTAAATCATGGTTAGATCCAACACTTACCTCGCTCCGCAAGAGTATCAAAGCTCAACCAGGGGTTTTCTCTGAAATTTGCCTCCAAACCGATCAAATCTAACCAAAATTGACTTAATATCAACAAACAATGCAAGAAAAATCAACCACAATACATAAAGCTTAGATCTTACACTTTCCAAAAGTCAAGCCGGGACCCGCTGTCACGATCCAAAACTAACTCTGTCGTGATGGCGCCTAACATAGTACTAGGTAAGCCGACACACTACCAAAAACAATCAATATTTCATTTTTAAGATGAAACCAAAGCTATTTAACAATAAACCTGCATAAGGAGTTTAAGTCAAAACAACAGTGCGGAAAGAAAGCCTGAAATCAGGGTGCCACTAGTCATGAGAGTCTACTACAACCGTCTGACAACATCAAGACTAACATAGCATGGAAATAACTGAATACAACTACGGGAAGATAAAGGGGGAGAAAAGTAGGTTGTGATCGTGAGACAGCTACCTTACTAACTCCGTTGGACCTGTCATTGAGTAATCAAAACCCGCTACCAGTTTAAAAAATACCTGGATCTGCACACAAGGTGCAGGGAATAATGTGAGTATGCCAACTCAGTAAGTAATAAAAGTAAATAGAGACTGAGCAGTAGTGACGAGCAATAAAACATATACAGTTCATATCATGAAATCTCAGTAAAATACAGCAGGCTTTTAAAATCAGGATTTTCAATCAACTCAGCTCATTTTGTTTATCTTGAAAATGGTAATTACAATTATATTTGATTATGTGATTCTAAAAATACATGATCTATTTTAATACCAGTTGCTTAGGCAGTAGATGCTAAGTGAGAAGTGAAAGACGAAACAAGAATGAAGGGTAACGAAATTATGCAAACCGGGCAGCGGAGAGACGGGTCTCGAGGTTGTTCGGAATGGGCCTTGAGGTCGAGCTTAAGAGCTTAACGAGGGGTTGTTGAGGATGATATAACAGTATTCAGGGCCTCATAGGTAGCCTATTTCTGATTAATAACGAGTAATAAATGAGAAAAACTGATGAACATAATAAATGAAAGGCAATAAAAATAATGGAACAATTATAGAGAATATTTTAGTTAGAGAGCAGAGGATGTTCTTGTTCTTGTATTGAATATCATGTATCTTACAAAGTGACAAAGGTCCCCTTTATATATGAGGGGGAATCCCAACATAGTATATGTGTAATTAATGCAAAGAGAGATGGCTGGTACAACCATTTAATCCCACGGTACGGGCTTGTACTATTTTACGCACTTGGTCAGCTTTAACCACGTGCCTTTTTGGGAGTTTCCCGCCTTTCCACGCTGGTCTTCAATTTTCACTACCCCAAGGTCGAGGACCTTCGATATGCCTCCTCGATGCCAAAACTCAAACCTTCGAGCCTTCTAAGCGCCGTAATGACTGTAAAATGGGGCTCTCCGATTTTAGCCGCATACAAATAGTCCTCGCGTTTCTTAAGTGATAAGAAACGGTCTTGACCTCTTGACTCTTCGACATCCCTATTATGACGTCAGCCCCTTCAGAGATTTAAATTATGTGACATAAAAAGCAACGCAGAGGTTGCCGTCAACACAATTCTCGAGAAGCCCATGAACCGTTATCGGTTTGACCTTTCCGCTTCAATGCATGCCCAAAGGGCCTCTATAAATACTTCAATCACTTGCCTTTTCATAATTTTACATCTTCTTCAAACCTTCAAACTTTTACTAAGTGCTTTCCATTCTCATCTTCTATATTTGTTTGCTTCTTCGTCTTCTTTCTTCAAAACTCAATTATAATCATAGAAAAAACTTCCAAACGGTACCACAAAAAGAGGGAGTCGCTTCTTCATCACGCCCGTCTAAGGGCAAGTCAAAAACTCCTCCTACCATCGAGCAATGCATCCCTAGCCCTTTCGACACCATCTCTGATTTCACGATTGAAACCCCCCTTCTACACCGTGCCAATGCGAGCCCATGTCTCGATATATAAGTGTAGTATCCGATACTGAGAGGGTAAAACTTGACTGCCGTTGGGGGGAGGCAGTCTGAGTAGAAATCCCTACAGCTGACGAAAGCATAGTCACGCATAAGGTTGGCTTTATCAATGTATATACATACCATTTTACCTTAGGCCCCGTAGATTCTTCTTCTCCACCGATTGACCCAGTGATTTTTTATCATCAATACCGAGTGACACTCGGTCAGATCTATCCTTCTTTTTGGAGAATTGTATATATGTTTTGACACATTACCAACATGGTCGAGGGAATGACTTTCACCCTCGACCATTTGATCAGATATTACAACCCTCGTCTCTTCCGCGGGGGCCTAATTAAACTGCACCATCAATCCGCCAAGGCGTTCCTCGCCTGCATCGACGAGGATAAAGATCGGGGATAGATGAGCCAATTTGTTAGAATTAGAACTTCGGACATAATCCCTGCTAATAGAATGTCGTTCCCGGAGGAATGGAATATGAAACGTAAGTACCCCTGAATTGAGCATGTTTTGCCATCTCTTTTTCTCTTTGACTGATCTTCTTCTAATTGTGTAGCCAGCATTTGGTTTCCCAGCGCAGTCCAGGACCTTCCGAGGTGGGTCAAATTTTTGGAATTCTCTTTCCCATACAACAAACGCGTTTGGTGCGATCTGGCTAAGACACGGTGGTAGGCCAAGAACCATGGTATGCGCTCATTGCTATTGTTTTCTCATTCTTTGTAAGAACTTTTGATGGCGATGTTTTTTGATATAACTCGCTTATGCATGGCTCAGTGAAAGTGTGTTGATGAGACCACGCCCACCTGGTGAGGAAGAGGCTCCGAAGATCGCCAAGGATAAGAAAAGGAAGAAGGAGGCCTCAGCGGAGTCTCCAAAATCAAAAAGGGCAAAGGCTCGGAAGCCCAAGACCGATGCCACGGTCTTATCCTCAACGGCCGCTGAGAGCCTGCGGGCCGAGGAAGAGAGTGATGATATCTGCCCTTTGGTAGAAAGGTCAAAATGAAGCGATGATGCTTTGAGAGTTGACGGGCGGTCGTATGCTGAGTTGGAGGCGGCCGATGCGGATCCTCCCTATGTTGAGGAGACCCTCGATGAAGGTTCGGGTGCAGTCCCCGAGACGCTCGTCGAACATGGCACAGTCCATGTTGATGAGCTCGAAGGGCTTGCTACTGGAGCTTTTCGGGGTCGGGAAGAAGCCTCGATGGAGGCTTATATTGCTGGTGGATTTCACTCGGGCCCGTCATTTTCTCCATGGGAGATACGAGATGCCCAAGTCAAGAATGTTCTTGTTTTGGAGGCCTCTTGTGGAGAGGATAATGCCTTTAGAGACTATTTTGAAGGGGTAGAGGAGGAGACCGATGTTGATTCCCCCGTCGCCCTCGAGGAGGCCGAGAGGCTCCAAAAGTAGGTGATATTCTGGAAATAATATGTTGTTCTTCAACTTTCTACTCTTGCTTTCTAATGTTCTTGCTATGTGCTGCAGGTCAAGAAGTTGTATGACCAATCCTTCTCCAAGATGCAAGATGAGTTTTCACATCGTGGAGAGGAGATTGAGAAGCTTATGTCAGAGTCGGTCGAGCTGGAGGCTCTATGTGCTCGAAAAGAGGAGGAATTGATTAACCTTCGGGCAGGCTCGGAGAGATCTCTCTGAGAGAGGGCCGACTTCATTGAGCAGGTATTCTGGTACCCACAATTTTATTTTGAATTGCAATGCTTGGTGCTGATCGATTTATTCTCTGTGCTTTTCAGATTAGGCAGAAGGATGCCCTGGTGGAGCGGATCCGAGAGGAAGTTGCAGCCAAGGATGTCGAATCCTTGAGCTAGCTCACCTGAATGATGTCACAGCTTCGGAGAGGGATGCGCTTCAGGGGAAGCTATCCTCGATTCAAGACCTTCTTCGAGGTGATCAGGAACAGGCTGTTGCACTATCTGCGGCCAAGTCTGAGGCCGATGTCTTTGTCTCCTTATACAAGAGAGATGTTGCTGCTGCGAATGATCGTTCTAGGGAGATATCCGAGAAGGCCAAGCTAAAACTGGCTCGGGCAGTTGCCCATGCCCGTACACAAGCCAGGAGGCAAGCCCTCGAAGAAGTGAGCGCTAAAGGCATCGATCTCTCTGCCGAGATCGAAGAAACCAGGGCCTTGGAGGAAGAATCGGCAATGCCAACGCGAAGGCGAAAAGTAGATTCTCCTGCTGTTTTGCTTTTTTCCTTTTATGTACGTTGGACCCTCGGGGGAATTTTTGTAGAAACACCCTTGTAAATGCATCTTTTGAAATAAAATATCTCGTTGTTACATATCTTCCAAACTTTGTCCTGCAATGCTCACACAAAATTTGACTTTCAAGCTTCGATTTTTAGCTCTTCGGAACCCGCACTTGCGATAGTAGATCCCCTCAAGATCGGACACCTTCTCGAGGTTAGGTCAGTATGGGAGCTTCGATCCCTCGAACACTATGCGACAGTGTCATTTATGTGACAATACCGTGAAGTGACTGAAGTGGCCCCACCGGTACACTTCCCCAAACGTTATGATAGCTTTGTCAGAATTAAATGGTTTTTAAAGTAGTTAAATAGCCACCGCTTTCTCTATATATATTCTTGCTTCCTCTTCATTCTAAGTCTTGCAACTTTGCAAAACTAGCTTTCTTTTCAACGTTTACTTCCTTTTCTCATCTTGCGAAACTGTTTTCATCTCTTCCTCTTTACCTTTTCTTGAGTAGTTATGGCTTCCGTGCCCGAATCCATTCACCAAGAAGAGGAAAACCTTACCTCTACATCTTTCCCGGCTAGTGGTATACTGCCGCCGTACGACGAGTTAACCTCGAGCTGCTTTTCTTTGAAGAAAGACTTTGCACTAGAGAAACCCTTCGATGCCCCGGTCCATCAAGAGCATGTGTCGAGGTTCATCCGATCGATAGAGGAAACCCATCTCGAGGCCATAAGGAGAGACTGCGGCTGGGGAGAAAATGTGATGCTATAGATACCTTCTCGAGAAGGGAACATCATGACCTATATGGAAGTATTCTTGACCGTTTATACATACCCATTCACATTGGGGCCCCTCGATCGCCTTGTGCTCAAATTCTGCAAGAGCTACCGAGTCACCCTGGCTCAGATTCATCCCTCCTTTTGGCGGATAGTGCTGATGATAAGGTATTTTACCGAAAAGGTTGAGCTCGAGTTTACCCTTAGCCACCTTATTAGATTACATTGGCCTCAGCATTGTCGGAGTCTGATAGCGTTACGACGTCGATCCAGGAGGCCCTTTATTGATAGTGACGACAAGGACCAGAACCGAGGATGGATGAGTCGGTTTGCCCGAGTGAGGACCATCGATATTATTCCTGTAGAGTTCCTGCTGTTTCCCGAGAAATGGAACTTCAAATGTAAGTTACGTCGTACCTTAGTGCCCCTTGCTTTGGTTGATTTATAAGAATGTTTCTTTAATTTTCTCAGCGGTTCTGTGGATGCCGGAAGAGATCCCTGATCCTGCGGACTGGACTCGAAGGCTGGCAGCTTTGTCGACCTATGATGAACGCAAGTGGCGAGATCTGTCGAAGGGCAGATGGGAAGCAAAGTACCACAGTATGAGCCACGTGATTTCCCTAATGAGGAATGTTTCCTTTAATGTGTACTAACTCTGCTACTGCAGGTGTTGGTAGAATCTCGGAGATGAGGTTGTGCCCTTTCAAGAAGAGGGAAGGTCCGTCTGCTTCGAAGCCGAGGGAGGGTAATAAACGAAAAAGGTCCTCGATGGATGAAGACATTCTGATACTTGACGGCGTCGACGAGTTTTTCCAGCATGAGTTCGTCCCGCACTCCTCCCTGCTCACGGGCAACTTCTCTTGCCTGCACACACTGAGGCAGGGCGTACCTAGAGACACAGAGGAGATGCCGCCGCTAAAGAGGTATTCATATGCGTTGGTTATTCCGAGGACGTCAGATCTCCTTGGGAGGATAGTTCTTCATCTACGGCTCGAGCCAGGGGGACTCCCGAGGTTGCCGATTTTGCTAGGACTAAGACCTCTAGTTTTGAGGGAGAGGTTTCTCGAGAGGGAAGGAGAAAGAGTCCTTTACCATCGACTGATTCTGCCCTCGAAGGTACTTCGAGGGACTTTCGGGTCCAGGGGCCGCCCGAACCATGTGGGGACTCGAGTGGTCATGTCCCTACCGAGAGTGGTTCAACTGGGGCCGATAGGGCCAGGTCAGTAAATGCATGCTCAACTCTTGAGGAGGATCAGCGGATCTGTTCCGAGGTGAGTTTTGATCGGACTTATTGGCTTTTCAGCTATGAATCTTCGTTCTTTGAACTAAAGTTTTTTTTCCATAGGTTTTTGACAAGCTCAAGTTTGAGATGCTTCGTTGTGAGACCAGGTTGTGGGAATCTTTAGGCAAGGAAAAATATCTCAAGCTTCTTTGCAATAAGAAGACGAAAGAGTTGATACATCTTCGGATGGGGATACATCGGAGTCGAAACTATAAAGGCAATTTGGAGCGTCAGGTAACCCTTATCCTGAAGGAGTGCATGCTCCATTTCCCGCTTTTGGAAACTAATGTTTAGGTGCTTCAGCTGCAGAGAAAAATGAAAACTCTGGAACGCCTTTGGGGCGAGGTCATGCAAGTGAATTCCGAATGCCATGCATTGAAGGCGCAGATAGGCGTTCATGTTGCGGCCCAAAGGAATGCCTTGTCCAAGGCTTCTGCCCTCGAGGTACAACTTTGCAATGCTCGAGAAAGTAGCTCGATTCAGACGAGCAGGATTGCCAAGCTCGAGACTGGTCTTTTGAATATGAAGGCCGAGGTCGTGGACGTCTGGGCTGAAGCAGAAGAAGTTCGAGCGAAGGCCGATAAGAAAGTGGCCGTTTATTTGAAAGATGTTGTCGATGCTCGGGCTGAGCTGAGAGGATCTTTTGATAGAGAGAGGAGGGGCAATGAGTATGCCTGATGTAGGTCTCGGAGGCATACTCTTGAAGATATTCACGCTAGAGGTTTTGATCTCTCGGAAGAGATAAAGAAGGCCAAGGCAGATGAGATCGACGCCGAGTTTTTCCTTTCTTCTGGTGCCGATACTGGTATTTGAGGGCTTTCGAGGGAGTTGGTCCCTAGATCCGACTAGTTTTTCTTCTTTGTTGTTCGTATGAGGCTCCTGTGGGAGCGTTGTAAATATGTATTTGTAATACACACACACACACATATATATATATATATATATAAAAGATTCTTTGGATTCTCTTATTTGCTTTTCGATAATTAGCCCGGTGAATTACACTTCGAGATGAAACCCTTGGGGTTATAAATTGGCCCTGAAGCTTTTTAGGCTGGCGACTTGGGCTCTTATTCATTTGGCCCTGAGGCTCTTTAGTTAACCATTCCGGGCTTAGTCTCCGAATCGGGTTTCAACTCGAGCTCATTGACCCTTAGGTTTTTAAATTGGCCCTGAGGCGCTTTGGGTCGGTACGACCTGTAGCTGGCGACTTGGTCTCTTACGCGTTAGATCGGTACGACCTTCGGTGTAGCTGACGACTTGGGCTCTTACGCATTTGGCCCTGAGGCGCTTTAGTTAACCGTTCGGGCTCAGTCTCTGAGTCGTGTTTCGACTCGAGCTCATCAACCCTTAGGTTTTTAAATCGGACCTGAGGCGCTTTGGGTCGGTACGACCTATAGCTGACGACTTGGGCTCTTACACGTTAGGTCGGTATGGCCTTCAGTGTAGCTGGTGACTTGGACTCTTACGCATTTGGCTCTGAGGCGCTTTAGTTAACCGTTTCAGGCTCAATCTCCGAGTTGGGTTTCGACTCGAGCTCATCGACCCTTAGGTTTTTAAATCGACCCTAAGGCGCTTTGGGTCGGTACGATCTGTAGCTGGCAACTTGGGATCTTACGCGTTAGGTCGGTACGACCTTCGGTGTAGCTGGCGACTTGGGCTCTTACGCATTTGGCCCTGACGCGCTTTAATTAACCATTTCAGGCTCAGTCTTCGAGTCGGGTTTCGACTCGAGCTCATCGACCCTTAGGTTTTTAAATCGACCCTAAGGCGCTTTGGGTCGGTACGATCTGTAGCTGGCAACTTGGGATCTTACGCGTTAGGTCGGTACGACCTTCGGTGTAGCTGGCGACTTGGGCTCTTACGCATTTGGCCCTGACGCGCTTTAATTAACCATTTCAGGCTCAGTCTTCGAGTCGGGTTTCGACTCGAGCTTATCGACCCTTAGGTTTTTAAATCGGCTCTGAGGCGCTTTGGGTCAGTATGACCTGTAGTTGGCGACTTGGGCTCTTATTTGTTAAATCGGTACGACCTTTGGTATAGCTGGCGACTTGGGCTCTTACGCATTTGGCCCTGAGGCGCTGTAGTTAACCCTTTCGATTTCAGTCTCCGAGTCGGGTTTTGACTCGAGCTCATCGAACCTTAGGTTTTTAAATTGGCCTTGAGGCGCTTTGGGTCGGTACGACCTGTAGCTGGCGATTTGGGCACTAACGTGTTAGGTCGGTACGACCTTCGGTTAGCTGGCGAATTGGGCACTTACGCATTTGGCCCTGAGGCACTTTAGTTAACCATTTCGGGCTCAGTCTTTGAGTCGGGTTTTGACTCGAGCTCATCGGCCCTTAGGGTTTTAAATCGGCCCTGAGGTGCTTTGGGTCGGTACGACCTGTAGCTGGTGACTTGGGCTCTTACGTGTTAGGTCGGTACGACCTTTGATGTAGCTGGAGACTTGGGCTCTTAAACTTTAGGTCGGTACGACCTTTAACCGGTTCTTTTTGAAGTTTTTTCGAAGTAATTGGAGGCCTGTGATTTTATGGCAACAGTCGGACGTCTCTGAGTCGCATTAGTTTGGCCGGAGCCTTATGACGGTGGTCATTATATTTGGCCGTAGCCTTTTAGTCCCCTAGTGAGACAGCCACGACGTCTACATCGAGGGTATTCCTTTTTAGGGGTCTTACAAGTTCAATATATAACCTTGACTCTGATATCGGGATTATGCCTTTTTAAGGCTTTTCAAATTTGTACATGCCTTGCTTGAGGTCTCAAGGTTTTGATGTTGCCATGGAGGGGTTATGAGTTTGAAGTTGCCAGCCCTAAGGTCTTATGGCTATGAGTTAGATAGCTTGATGAGCCGACAATCGAGGACAGCCCCCGAGTCGGAGTTGATATTGCCTCATGGAGGGCTTATATTGTTGATATTGCCTCATGAAGGGCTTACCATCTCGAAGTTGCCGGCCCTGAGATCTTATGGCTTCGAGTTTTTAGTGACTCGATGGAGTGACTGTCGAGGACAGTTCCCGAGTGGCCGGTAAATTTATGGCCCTGGGGCCGTTTCTTGTGAAAATAACAAACTTCATTGACGCGCGAAGTGTTTTGATGATAAAAGATTCTTCTCTGATTACTTTGTACAAGTATACATGTTTCACCATCGAGGGTTCGATTATTCTATGTGGACACGGTTCATTCGACCATTTGGTCCTATACATTGTTCTCCTACCGAGACCCTCTTTGGCATATTTTAGTGATCTCTCGGGGGGATGCCCCTCAAGGTTTGAGGTTGATCGAAGAGAAGCCTTGAATACTTGGTGAGTTCTCCTTAGGTAGCATATGGGTGTCGCCTCGTTAAAAACCTCGTCGGTAAAACCCATTTGGGATAAAATCTGACGTGAGGGAAAAAGAGCCAACACATGCTTTAAAACCCAAGGCCTTTGAGTTGGAGGGTGCTTTGATTCCTTTCAATCGAACACCTGGTACGGTACTTTATTTGTAAGAACTTAGTCGTGGTAGCGTTCAAGCCTCGATATGATTTGGTTATCCGTTTCGAGGACGCGGCACAGTCCCTTATTTGTTCATACGAGGATGTAGTTTGTGATTGTTACTCGGTTGTTTGCTTGTTTTTTGGTCCTTCGATGTAGAAGGTGTCGGCGCCACATCGTGTACTGCAAACATTTCTTTTGCTGCGTGTTTCTCTCTGTATACTATTTTTACTCCATCCTTCGTAGGAAACTTCATCATTTGATGAAGGGTTGACGGCACCGCCCTAATATTGTGAATCCATGGCCTTCCAAGCAATGCATTGTATCTCATGTCACTTTCGATGACATGAAACTTGTTATCTTGAATTGTACAAGACACGTTGACTGGGAGGATGATTTCCCCTTTCGTTGTCTCACTCGCCATGTTGAATCCGTTGAGGACTCGAGAGGCCGGCACGATCTGGTCGAGCGACCCGAGTTGCTCTACCACCCACGACCGAATTATGTTGGCCGAGCTACCTGGATCCACGAGAAAACATTTAATTTGAAATTTATTCAAAATAAAAGAAATTGCCAGTGCGTCATTATGAGGTTGAGACAAGGTCTCGATGTCCTCTTTGCTGAATGAAAGAGCGTCTTTAGGTATGTGGCTCCAAATTTGCTTTTCCCTGGTCTTGGATACTTTCGTTTGCTTAAAATGGGTCCCTGAGGGACGTCGAATCCACCAATAATCATGTGGATGGCGTGTCGTGGTTCTTCTATTTCATTTTTCTTGTTTTCCTCTCTTTCTCAAAATTGGTTTTTAGCTCGGTCGCTGAGGAACTCTCAGAGGTGCCCTTTGCTAATCAGTCGGGCCACCTCTTCTCAAAGCTGTCTGCAATCCTCGGTCTTATGACCGTGGGTATCATGATATTTTCATACGAAATTTGGGTCCCTCTGCAAAGGATCCGATAGCACGGGTCTTGGCCACCTGGTATCCCTGATCTTACTTATGGCCGATACGATGTCTGAAACATCGATGTTGAAGTTGTACTCAGATAGCCCGGGTGCCTCTACCAGCCCTGTGTGCATGTCGAACCCTGCTTTGTTCACGAGTCCCCGAGGATTCTGTCCTCGTTCCATCCTTTGGTCACTTCGAGGTATGTTACGCCTCGGGATATTTCTCCGATTTTCTACATACGGTTGATACCTTTCTTTGTTTGTCTTTGGCTCTCTCTCTGGAAGCCTCGATTCCTTTGCTAAGACTCTGCTAGGATACACCGAGCCCGAGGGGGCCTCCAATTGGTCGTCCTCGACTTTGATCTTCGACTGATACTTGTTGTGTACATCCGCCCAAATTACGGTGGGATACTCGATCAAGTTTTGCTTCAACTGCTTTGAAGCTATCGAGCTTCGTTCATTCAAGCCCTGATCGAAGGCTTGTACTGCCCAATCATCAGAGATCGGTGGTAATTCCATTTGTTCCAGTTGGTAGCGTGATACGAACTCCCTTAGCATCGCATTCTCTCTTTGTTTGATTTTGAAGACATCAGATTTCCTTGTAGCGACCTTGATGGAAGCAGCATGTGCCTTCACAAAGGAGTCCGCCATCATGGTAAATGAATCTATCGAGTTTCGGGGGCAGGTTATGATACCACATCATGACCCCTTTGGATAGTTTTCTCCAAATTTTTTCAATAGGACGGATTCAATCTCATCATCTTTTAGGTCGTTCCCTTTCACAGCACAAGTGTAGGCAGCAATGTGCTCATTGGGGTCCGAGGTTCCGTTGTACTTCAGGAGATCGGGCATTCTGAATTTCTTTGGAATGGGATTTGGGGCTGCACTCGATGAGAATGGCTTTTGCATGAACTTTGTTGAATCTACACCCTTCAGAATCGGGGGTGCTCCCGGGATCTGATTGACCCTCGAGTTATAGGTCTCCATTTTTTTGTCGTTAGCTTCTATCTTCTTTTCGTCCGATTCAATCCTCTTTGCGAGGTCTTCGAGCATCTTCATAATGGAGGGGTAGGCTGCTGGCCCATTATTGCTCGACCTTTCTAGATCCTGTTCGACTCGAGGAGCCGTTTCTGGTAGTGTTGTGCTTGGGGTTCTCTGATGGATTTGTAGCTGGCAATAGCCACCTGTTGCGCTTGTAACATCTCAAAAATGACATGAAGGATAACTTCCCTTTCCCTTTGAGCAGGGGCTCCCTGCGCTTCACGTTGGCCTCCTTCACGCACACTTCCGTTTGTATGAGATCCCACATCGACATGTTGAGCTTTGTGTGAGCCTTCATCGACAGAGATTTGCACGTGTGCCCCTTCAGGGTTTTGCGGTGGCACACCAGCATCTGAAGCAGCTGCGCCATTCTCTTCGTGATCCTCAGGGCCGTTGTTTTCATGTGCGTTTACTGAGTTAGACATTTTTGACCTGAAATTGAAGATTCTTGGACAAGAAAAAGTGTAAAGAATAACTCGTGTTTTTAGAAAACCAGCACTAAAACAATCACTATTTTTTTTATCCCCACGGTGGGCGCCAAACTGTTTACCTTGAAAATGGTAATTATAATTATATTTGATTATATGGTTCTAAAAATATGTGATCTATTTTAATACCAGTTGTTTAGGTAGTAGATGTTAAGTGAGAAGTGAAAAGATGAAACAAGAATGAAGGGTAACGAAATTATGCAAACCGGGCAGTGGAGAGACGGGTCTCGAGGTTGTTCGAAATGGGCCTCGAGGTCGAGCTTAAGAGCTTAACAAGGGGCTGTCGAGGATGATATAACAGTATTGAGGGCCACGGAGGTAGCCTATTTGTGATTAATAACGAGTAATAAATGAAGAACAACTGATGAACACAATAAATGAAAGGCAATAAAACAATGGAACAATTGTAGAGAATGTTTTAGTTAGAGAGCAGGTGATATTCTTGTTCTTGTATTGAATATCATGTGTATTACAAAGTGACAAAGGTCCCCTTTATATATGAGGGGAAATCCCAAAATAGTACATTTGTAATTAATGCAAAGAGAGATGGCTGGTACAATCACTTAATGCCTCGACACGGTCTTGTACTATTTTACGTACTTGGTCAACTTTAACCACGTGTCTTTTTGGGAGTTTTCTGTCTTTCCACGTTGGTCTTCTATTTGCACAACCCCGAGTTCGAGGACCTTCGATATTCCTCCTCGATGCCAAAACTCAAACCTTCAAGCCTTCTAAGCGCCGTAATGATCGTAAAATCGGGCTCTCTGATTTTAGCCGCATACACATTTAAATCCAGTTTCAGTAAAACCATTTAAAACATCTTTCAACAGTTTTCAATGAAGTGATGAAACAATGAGTAAAAATGATGAAAACATAAACAACCCCTCGGGCAAAACTCACCCGTATACAGCCCCTCGGGAACCATAAATCAAGAATAGTCCCTCGGTGAACATCACTCGTGAACCGCCCCTCGGGCAAACATGAATCATGAACAGCCCCTCGGGAAAACCTCACAATCACTCATACACAGCCCCTCAGGCATTACCTCACAATCGCTCGTAAACAGCCCCTCGGGCACAACATGAATCAAGAACAGTCCCTCGGGCAAAACATCATATCACTCACTCAGGGTACCCGCGCTCACTGGGGGTGTGCAGACTCCGGAGGGGCTCCTACAGCCCAAGCGCTATAACAAGACACCTCGTGGCATAAATCAATCAGGCCCTCGGCCTCATAACAATCATGAATCAATAACAACATGTTGTGGCGTGCAACTCGATCCCATAATATCCTCACATGAGAAGCGCTCGGCCTCACTCAGTCAGAAACCTCTCAAGCCACTCGGGCTATCAGTAAAACAGGGTGCTCAGCCCAAAATATCATTTTATGCATTAAAATGGAGTAATAAAGACTAAGTTATGAAATCAGTAAACATCATGACCGAGTATAGATCTTAAATCAAAAACAGTAAGAGGATAATAAGAAAAAGCCCCTAAGGGTCCAAACAGCTTTGGCACAAGGCCCAAATATGGCATTCAACCCAATTTATAGGAAATTCTTTCTAAAACACATAAGTATCATATAATTTAAGTCAAATACGCAACTTTATAGTTGCTATGGGACGGACCAAGTCACAATCCCCCAACGGTGTACGCCCACAGGCCCGTCACCTAGCATGTGAGTCACCTCAAAATAGTAAAACAATGTGAAATCTGGGGTTTCATACCGTTAGGACTAGATTTACAATCATTACTTACCTCAATCCGAACAAAATCCTACTCTGAAATGCCTTTGCCTCTTGAATCGGCCTCCAATCGACCCGGATCTAGCCACAATTAATTCAATTCAGTCGATACTAATTATAGGAATTAATTTCATATGAAAATACTAATTTTTCCAACAAAATCCAAAATTTAACTCAAAATCGCCCATGGGGCCCACATCTCAAAATCCGACGAAACTCACAAAATCTGACAACCCATTCAACTACGAATTTAACCATACCAAAATTACTAAATTCCGATAACAATTTGGCCTCTAAATCTTCAAATCTTATTTTTAAATCCCTAGAGCCAAATCCCAAATTTACACCTCAAAAACATGAAATCTAGTCGGATTATTCGATAATAATTCAATATTATGGAGTAGAAATGATCACAAGTGACTTACCTCAAGATTCCTCATGATTTCTTGCTCAAACAATCTCCCTAAGCGTGTGTTCTTTCACCAAAAACGTTAAAATGAGCTAAAAAATAGAACAACATTTAAAACCTAATTCTGGTCGCTAAAAGCTAATTCCCATCGCTAAAAGTGTCAAATCTGGTCGCTAAAGGTGAACACCAGATCTGATGCACAAACAGTCTTTAATTTCACTAAAAAGTCTTTAACTCCATCATATGAACTTGGAATTCGATGATTCTTTGTTCCTATGAGTCACAAATAATAATACGAACATAGTCCTTCAATCGAAACTCAATTTGAAACTCATTTGCACAGTGTGATACCCATTTCGCTCGTTAAATAATTAACTCATGTTTCGCATTAAAAACCCAATCGCGACTTGATGAAATTAGACCAAACTTTTCAGATCACTCCTATAATTCATTATCAAAATCCCGGAAGTCTCAAAATCAAATTTCGATCTCTAGAACTAAAAATGGACCTTTGGATCATTACATGTTTATGCTCAAAATGACAAAATCTTCCAAAAACTCTTCCAAAACTTATCTGAGCCTTATGGGACCCCAACCAAGTATACTAACAAGTCTCATAATATGACACAAACTTATTCGATGCCTCAAATTACATCAAACAACGCTAAAACCGTGAATCACACCCCAATTCAAGCTTAATGAAATTAAGAACTTCCAATTTCAATATTCGATGCCGAAACCTATCAAATCAAGTCCGATTGACCTCAAATTTTGCACACAAGTCAAAAATGACACTACAAACCTATTCCAACTTCCGTAATTTTATTTCGACCCCAATATCAAAATTTCCAATGCCGACCGAGAAACACCAAACTTTCAATTTCGCCAATTCAAGCCTAATTCTACCACAGACCTCTAAATCACATTCCAGACGCGCTCCCAAGTCCAAAATCACGTAACGGAGCTAACAAATTATAAAAATCCAAATCCGAGATTGAATACTAAAAAGTCAAAACTTGGTCAAACCTTTCAAATTTAAAGCTTCAAGCTGAGAATTGTTCTTCCAAATTTATTCTGATTATCCTGAAAACCAAAACCGACGATTTACATAAGTCATAATACATCATACGTGGCTAGTCAAGCCCGAGAACTGGCGATCAAAGTGCAAATGCTCAAAACGCCTGGTCGGGTCGTTACACCCGCTTGGTCAAAACTCGAGATCCGGATCAAAACCCAATTACCCATTCACCCCCAAGCTCGACTATGTGATTAGTTTCTAAATCCGACCTCAATTTAAGGTCTAAATCTCAATTTTACAAAAATTCCCAATTCTACCCAAATCCCTAATTTTCTACCATGAAAGAGAAATTAAGGTTAGGAATCAATGGGTGTTGATGAAAATGGAGGAACACGAGTTAAAGTATATGATGCGACGCTAGAATTCATAGTTTAACATGTTATATGCCTTACAGTTTATGCGCATTAATGATAAAAATACACTTTTTATGTGCTTAATGGAGTTTATTTCATGTGTAGGTGAATTGGAGATGGAAACCGAGCTAAATGGATGCAAATACGTCAAAAATACGCTTGGGAGAAGAAGAGGGAACACCCTGGCCTTATCCAGGCATTTGCCTCCTAAAGCCAGGCTGGCCCTGGCGTTAGAAGTATCCGAGAAGTAAATTCACCGACGGGGGAAACCATAACCTTAGATCTTTATTACAATTGTTTACACCTTAGCGTAGTTAATCTTTAGTTTTAATATTTAGTGTTAGTAATTTAAATAACCTCAATTGGAAGTTGAGTATTCTAACAGCTTGCTTGATACGTAAATTCTCTGTGGGATCGACTCTGGGCATAATACCCCGGATTATATTTGCAACGCCCGCTTAGTCTTTTATTAGACATAGTGGAGCGTGATCAGTATACTAGCCTATGAAATGGTGATGAAATTTCTCTTGAAAATCGCCTTTAGGACGAGCTCTAATGAGAAGATGGTAAAAATGGATGAAATACCAATTTTTGGAAGTTTTAAAGTCTGGGCTTCAGGTGTTCATCGCGTTCGCGAGACACCTGACGTAATTGCAAAGCAACAGCAGCCAAAGGCCTTCATGTTCGCGAGGGGTTGCACACGTTTGTGATGGTCTTCCCCCCTAGCCATCGCGTTCGCGAGCCTGGGCTCGCGTTCGTGTAGAAAAAACCCGCAGCTTCCCCTCCCATGCCCATTACTCTTCGCGTTCACGTAGTGCTGGTCGCGTTTGCGAAAGGTGATCCCACCATGGCTTTGTGTTCGCGTACACGTCCTCTTATTCTCAAAGAGGAAAAATCTCCCCTTCCTAGATTACTCTTCGCGATCGCGAGAGTATCTTCGTGATCGCGAAGAATGGAACATCAGACATCAGCAGACTCCAACAACCAGCAATAGCCTAAGTTCATAAATCACTCTGTAGCCTATCTGAAACTCACCCTAGTCCCTCGGGCTCCAAACCAAGCATGCACACAAGTATAATAAAATCATACGAACTAGCTCATGTGATCAAAACACCAAAATAATACCAAGAACTATGAATCAGACACCAAAATGAATGACATTTTCAAGGAAACTTAAGAACATGAAATTTTACAACCGGACATCCGAATCATGTCAAATCAACTTTGTTTTGTACCAAATTTTGCAGATAAGTCATAAATACTGAAATGAACCTATACCAAGTTCCGAAATCAAAATCTAAACCTGGTAGCAATAAAGTCAACCTACGGTCAAACTTAGGAATTCTTTAAACCTTTAAATTGCTAGTTTTTAACATATTATATTAAATCAAGTAAGGGACTTCCGAATTCAACTCCGGGCATAAGTCAAGTCCTAAATCATGATACGGACCCACAGGAACAGTCGAAATACTAATTCAGGTCTGTTTACATAAAACGTTGACCGTAATCAACTCAAATGAGTTTTAAGGCAAAATTTCCCATTTTTATCAGTTTTTCACATAAAAATTTTCCGAAAAAAGTCATGGACTGCGCACGTAAATTGGTTAAGGCTTATTGGAACTATTCGAGGTATTGGAACATAGAAATGAAGGGTAAAACTATAAATGACCTATTGGGTCGTCACATTCTCCACCTTTAAAGCAAACGTTCATCCTCGAATTGCCATAGAAAGGTACCTGGACTGGTGAAAAGATGTGGATATATACTCTACATGTCCAACTCGTACTCCACGTGGATGCCTCGATCGGCTGACCTCTCCACTGCACTCAAACTGAAGGATAACTCTTAGACCTCAATTGTCGAACCTGTCTGGCTAGAATAGCCACCGGCTTCTCCTCATAAGTCAAATACTTATCCAATTGGACTCAGCTGAAATCTAACACATGGGACGGATCATCGTGATACTTCTGGAGCAAGGACAAATGGAACACCAGATAGACTGGTGATAAACTACATGGAAATACGATCCTATAGGCCACCTCATCCACTCTCTAGGGCTCAACTTGCCTTCTTTACGAACCTCATCACGCCATTCATGGGTGAAACCCGGAGCAATACCCTCTCTCCGACCATGAATGCAATATCATGAACTCTATGATCGACATAACTCTTCTTCCTAGACTGAGCCGTGCGAAGTTGATCCTGAAAAATCATGACCCTTTCCAAGTAATGCTGAACCAAATTGGTACCCAACAACCTAGCCTCTCCCCACTCGAACCATCCAAATGGCGAACGACACCTCCTCACGTATAATGCCTCATAGGGAGCCATTTGAATGCTAGACTGGTAGTTGTTGTTGTAGGAAAACTCTGCAAGCGTCAAGAACTGATCCCAACAACTCCAGAAATCCATAACGCAAGCGCAAAGTATATCCTCCAATATTTGAATACTGCGCTCAGACTACCCATCCATTTGGGAGAGAAATGTTGTACTCAACTCAAACTATGTGCCTAACTCATGGCGTATATCCCTCCAGAAGTGCGTGGTAAACTACTTACCTCAATCAGAAATGATAGACACATGAACACCATGAAGACGGACGTTCTCGCGGATGTAGATCTCAACTAACTCGTCTGAAGAATATATAACTGCCATTGGAATGAAATGTGCCGACTTGGTCAACCTGTCCACAATAACCCATATTGTGTCGAATGTTCTCTGAATCCGTGGGAGTCTAACAAAAAAATCCATAGTAATACGCTCCCACTTCCACTCAAGAATATCTAGCCTCTGAAGCAAACCACCAAACCTCTGATGCTCATACTTTACTTGCTGACAATTCAGACATCGAGCTACATATGCCACTATATCCTTCTTCATCCTCCTCTACCAATAGTGGGTTTAAAGTATCCTAGATTTATTTTTGATGATCTAACAAACTTATTGTCAAGAATCAGATAAAGGACCTGATGCACACTTGGTATATTTCTCTATCAATGGACTCAAGCTAATGTGAGCTGTATGACTTCAGAAACAAAAGAATCAACTCAGGGACATGATCCCTCAGGGTTTCCTTGAAAATAGTACGAAGTCAAATTTACATATGGAAAGGGACTGCCTGCACTGTACATGCTACAGTGTGAAAACAGTGCAGCAGTCACTTCCCATTGGGAAGGGATTTGTACCAACCAAGTGTTTACATCATCTAAGTGATGTCATCCAAAGGATATTAACAAGAAGCATTACAACAAAACATCACTTGAACACTTGTGACATTATTCAAGAACTCAAGATCTGATAATCAAGAATTGAAGCCACGAGTGCATCAAGAACAAAGTACAACACTACTACGGACCAGTTCCTACAACAAGTCTTTTGTATGTCCTTAATTGAGTTGTATCTTTATATTTGTTCTTTATTGTAATTCCTATTTTGCTTATTTAGAATCTTTAACTAGGGACCTCCAAAAACAATAAACCCTTAGAGTTTGTGTTGTGACTAGAGTTAGTCATGAGTTGAAGTCTTTGTAATAGGTGCATTGTAAAGTGGCTTGTAATAGGTGTATTACAAGTTAGTGAAGGATTAAGATTTTAATTCCTAGGTTCCAATAGGTTGTAATTTAAAGATTTCTCAAGTAGTGAAGTTGAAATCCTACAAGTGTAGGTCGTGGTTTTTTATCCCCTTGAGCAGGGATTTTTCCACGTAAACTTCCTGTGTCATTTACTTACTATTTTATTAGTTATTTCTGTGGGAACTGGTATAGAACCAGGTCTCTATACAGTTTGGTGGACTCATACATTCTATCAATTGGCATCAGAGTAGTTTCTTTCTAAAGGGTTAACACCTAGAGAGGATCCTCACCATGGTTGCTCCACCAAAATTCGAGGAAGGACAATCAACTTACAGGCCCCCAATATTCAACGGCCGAAACTATGGCTGGAGGAAGACTCAAATGCATGATTTCATAATGGCAGAAGACTCCAAGTTATCAGATGTTATTTGTGATGGTCCATATGTCCCAACAAATAAGATAGGAGAACCTTCTGTAATGGTGCCGAAAACTAGGAAAGAGTACAATGACGCCGACAGAAAAGTTGTAGAGAAGAACTTCAGCGCCAAAAAGATTTTGGTGTGTGGCATAGGACCTGATGAATATAACAGGATTTCATCTTGTCAATCTGCTAAAGGGATATGGGAATATTTACAAACGGAACATGAAGGAACAACTCAAGTAAAGAAATATAAGATCGATATGATCACCACTGAGTATGAGCTCTTTAGAATGAAGGATGATGAATTCATTGAAGACATGCATACTCGATTCACCTCCATTATAAATGAGCTACACTCTCTTGGAGAAATAATTCCTAGGAACAAGCTCGTGAGGAAAGTTCTTAGTGTTTTACCCAGCTCTTGGGAGAGTAAGGTGAACGCCGTTACTGAAGCCAAGGATCTGCAGACATTGGCGATACACAAGCTGGTTGGGAATCTGAAGACCAATGAGATGAAAATAAAGAAGGACAGTGAAAGAAGAGAACCAAAGAAGGAGAAGAATCGGTACTCAAAGTTGAAAACAATGATTCGAGTGAAGAGGATAGTGATATGGCATACCTTACCAGAAGATTACAGAAAATGGTTCGAAGGAATAGAGGTATACCAAAAAGAGATAGTTCCAGCAAACCAAAGAATTATGATCTCTGTCATAAGTGTGGAAAGAAAGGGCATCTCATCAAGGCCTGCCCTCTTCTGAAATAAGAACATTTCAAGCAAAATTCTGATAAAGCAGCCAAGAGGAACCCGGTTCCTGATAAGCACTTCAAAAGGAAAAACGCAGCTGACAATGTTGTGAAACAAGCTCTTGCAGCATGGGGAGACTCCTCCAGTGAATCAGAAGAAGAAAATGATGCAGGTGATAGTTCTATGATGGCAGTTAAAAGTGAAGCAAATGAATATGATTCAATATTTGCTTTGATGGCTCACTCAGACGATAATGAAGATGATGACAATGATGAGGTAAATTTTAGGGATGTTTAGAGGAACCTGAAATCCTATTCTCCTAAGAAACTCATGTCATTAGCTAATGTATTTATTGATGCATATCATAGTCTTGTGAGTGACAAGGATGCCTTGACCACAGAGTTAGGAGATGCTGAGCAAACTAGAGATGACTTAGTGGTTTGTGTAGTTGACCTGAAGGAAACCATAGAAAATCTGAAAAATGAAAAGGAGGTTCTAACAGGATAAACTCCTAGTGTAGAACATGAAATAGATGATCTGATGGTAGTTGTAGTTGACTTGAAAGAAACCATAGAAAACTTTAGTAAAGAAAAAAACACCTTAGTGGAGAAAGTTGCCATTCCCGAGAAAGAAAGAGATGATCTTCTAGTGGTGACTGCAGACCTAGAGGAAACAATTGAGGGACTTAAAGCAGAATCAGGCTTAGAAATTCAGAAAAAGGAAAGGAAGTTGCTAGTGAGGAATATATTAAACTTGAAAATGAGCTGAATATTGTGAAAACTAGTTTGTGTGCTGAGCTTGAGAAAAATAGATAGTTTCAAGCAGATTTGGAAAAAGTAAAAAGTGATCTTGAAAAATCACTTAAGTGGACCTGGTCCTCAGATGCTATTACTGACATGTACTTTAATAATGGTGGAAACATGTAGGGAATAGGGTTTCAAAGGGAGAAAGTTCCCTATAAACCTCATAGAAAGTATGTCACTGTACCTGATAACTGGCTTTGTACCCACTGTGGGAACAATAGGAATTTCAAGGAAAATTGCCAAGCCAAAGTCCAGTCTGTTCAGAAAAATAAAGTTTTTGCTGAAAAAGTGATTACTGGAAGAGAACAAGGTGCCACCCACAAAAAATGTATGTTGCCTGTATGGACTAGAAGAGCTCTTAATCATCCTCTTTCTCATTACAAGGGACCCAAACTTGTTTGGTTTCCTAAATCTAACCCTTGATTTCCTTGTTCAAGGAACAGTGAGAGGAAGCAATCAACACTGCATCATGGACAGTCGATTCTCTAAGCACATGGCTGGAAATATCATGGACTTCCTTTCACTAAATCCCTGCAAGGAGGGAATGTATCCTTTGAAAATGGGAAAAAGGGATACATTATCGGATTTGGAAAAATTGGAAAGTCTCTCTCAAACTCAATTGAGAACGTGTACTATGTCAATGGTCTGAAGTAGAGTCTCTTGAGTGTTTTTCAAATTTGTGATAAAGGAAACAAAGTGGAGTTCTTGTCAAAGATATGCACAGTTACTAATCTGGTTACTGGTGACGTGGTACTAGTGGCCAAAAGATATAAGAACATCTACGTTGCTAATTTTGAGTCCCTACAGAGTGGTGATATAAGCTGTCTGAAAGCAGTTGATGATGATGCAGAATTATGGCACAGAAGGTTGGGACATGCAAGCTTCTCTCTTCTGAATAAACTGATACAGAAGGACCTGGTTCGTGGCTTGCCAAATTCAAAATTCAAATAGCACAGAGTGTGTGATGCCTGTGCTAGAGGAAAGAATGTGAAATCCTCATTCAAGCCAAATAAGGATGTCAGCACATCAAAGCCACTTGAACTTCTTCATATGGATCTATGTGGCCCTATGAGAGTGCCAAGCAGGGGAGGAAAAATATATATTTTTGTGATAGTTGATGACTAATCAAGATTCACTTGGACACTGTTTCTCAGAACAAAGGATGAGACCTTCAAAGTGTTTGTAGCCTTTATGAAGAAAATCCAAGTGAAGATGGAATCAAAAGTGGCTTGCATAAGATCCGATCATGGAACAGAGTTTGACAATGCCAAGTTTGATGAATTCTGCAGTGAAAATGGCATCACCCATAACTTCTCAGCTCCAAGAACTCCACAGCAAAATGGAGTTGTAAGAAGGAAGAACAAAACCCTTGAAGATATGGCCAGAACAATGCTTATTGACAGTGGGATAGCCAAAAACTTTTGGGCAGAATCCATAAATACTGCCTGCTACTTGGTGAACATGTGTATGATCAGATACTTTTTGAACAAAACTACCTATGATCTTCTAAATGGAAGGAAGCCCAAGCTGACCTACTTAAGAACGTTTGGGTGCAACTGTTATGTTCTCAACAATGGAAAGGATCATCTTGAAAAATTTGACGCCAAAAGTGATGAAGGAATCTTTTTGGGGTATTCTTCTCAAAGCAAAGCCTACAAGGTTTACAATAAAAGGACTCAGTGTGTAGAAGAAAGTATTCATTTAATATTCAATGAGCCCCCTCCATCTGTTGAGAAGAGAAACAAGGATGATCAAGATAGTGAGCCACTGCTGGTTCCAGGAGAGATCATTGACATGGCAAATGGAAAGACAGATTTTATGAGTCAAGTAAAGTGACAAATGAAGACAATACAGCTTCCTCCTCTCCAACTCAAGAGGAACCATGTACCCAAATCACAACCACTGAAGCCGAAGAAAGAGTGGTCGATGCAGTTCAAAGTACTCCACAAGTAGCAGAGAGAAGAATGCAAGGGAACCAGTCAGGATTACCCAATTCCTACACTAGTAATATTCAAGGGCCAAACTGAAAACACAAAAGCTCCCATCATCTCGATAACATAATCAACCCTTGATTCTGGAGTCCAAAATAGATCTAAAGCCAGAAATTCACTTGCGTTCTCAGCCTTTCTCTCCCAAATAGAACCCAAAAATGTTAAAGAAGCCTTGAAGGATGCAGACTGGATCACAACTATGCAAGAGGAGCTACATCAATTTGAAAGGAACAATGTATGGCACCTGGTACCTAGACCCTCAGACAGAACCATCATAGGGACCAGGTGGGTGTTCAGAAACAAGCTTGATGAGCAAGGAAACACTACAAGGAACAAGGCAAGGCTGGTTGTCAAAGGTTACAATCAGGAGGAAGGGATTGATTATGATGAGACCTTCGCTTCAGTTGCTCGTATGGAAGCCATCCGAATTCTCATTGCCTTTGCATCACATATGGAATTCACTCTGTTCCAAATGGATGTCAAAAGTGCATTTCTGAATGGTTTTTCTCAAGGCAGAGGTCTATGTTAAGAAACCTCCAAGTTTTGAGTATCATGAACATCCTGAATATGTGTTCAAATTGGACAAGGCCTTGTATGGTTTAAAGCAGGCTCCTCGATCTTGGTATGAAAGGTTGTCAAAATTTCTCTTAGAAAACATCTTTATAAGAGGAAAAATTGACAACACTCTATCTGAAGAAATGAGGAAGGAACCTGCTCATTCTTCAGGTATATGTCGATGATATCATCTTTGGGGCAACAACTGACTCACTTTGTGAGGAATTTGCAAAGCTCATGGGAAGTGAGTTTGAGATGAGCATGATGGGGGAGCTGAACTTTTTCTTAGGTCTTCAAGTGAAGCAGTCCATGGAGGGAACCTGTATCAATCAGCAGAATACATCAAGGAGATATAGAAGAGGTTTGATATGGAAGCATCAAAAGTGATTGACATTCCTATTGCCATTGCCACTCGACTGGACTTTGATGAATCTGGCTCTTCCGTAAACTAAACAATGTATCGAGGCATTATCGGATCTCTCCTCTATCTCACTACCAGCTGGCCAGATATTGTATTCAGTGTGGGGCTATGTGCAAGGTTTCAATCAAATCCCAAGGAATCTCACCTGAAGGCTGCCAAAAGGATTCTGAGATATATTAAGGGAACACAGGACCTGGTTCTATATTACCCTTCAGGTGAAAATTTTAATCTTGTTGGGTATGCTGATGCTGATTATGCAGGTTATCTAGTGGACAGCAAAAGCACATCTGGAATGAATCACTTCCTAGGATCCTGTCTGATTTTATGGGGCACAAGGAAGCAAAATTCTATAGCTCTCTCAACAGCTGAAGCAGAATATGTTGCTGCAGCTTCTTGTTGTGCCCAACTCTTATGGATCAAAAAATAATTGGAGGATTTTGGTGTATACACTGACTTTGTACCTCTTCTATGTGACAACACCAGTGCACTCAACATGGCAAAGAACTCGGTCCAGCACAAGAGAACCAAGCACATTGATGTGAGACATCCTTTTCTCAAAGACAATGTGGATAAGGGGCTTATTTGCATGAAGTTTTGTAGTACAGAAGACCAAATTACATACATCTTCACCAAAGCTCTGGGCAGGGAACATTTTGAGAGAAACCGGATGGCACTGGGGTTAATTAAGCCCAATTGAGAACCTGATTCCTTTCCATATGGCTATGAAAGTTACATTTAGGTAAATCTAGCTAAAGTGTTTTCAGGCCAAGCCTAACTCGCTTTTATACCGATTGCAGGTAGTTTGATGATGATAGAAGCTGAAGGAACCATGCATGATCAGCAAAAGATAGTTAAAAATCTTTTTGAAAGACCGGTCAGGAACCTGGTTCTTATACCAAGGGTTAGTAGTCTTGTGTTTTTCTCATGCATATCTCAAAAGAAACAAAATTAACTGTCACGTCATCCACCTTTTCAGACCCTGTATATCACGTCTTTTCTTTCAAATTTTTTCACTTCCCTCTGCAACGGTGCGTCTTCCCACAAACCTACCACCATTTTTAGAACTCGTTTCTTTTCCTTCATAACTATCCCTTCCCTCCTTGAAACCCCTTCACTTCCTAACCTTGAGCGATCATCCTTCTCTTTTTCCATCTTTCTAGAATCTTCAACCTAAGTATCTACCATGGATGAAGAGCAAGCAACCGTACCCACCTTGGAGGGGAACATCCTCGACTCATCTGCCATTTCAGACACACCATCAAAAGTCCCCCCCCCCCCTCTTACACCATTGTTAACACTGATATACCCAAGCCTGATTCCCTTTCACCCTCTATCTCTCTCACCACTCCCTCTGACCATACTCCTTCTCTAAGTGTTGAGGACTCCGAAGCACCAAAAATAGATAGTGTTTCTTCTCTATTGTCTGATACTCTCAAAGAACAGAACAAGGATGAAGAAAAGGGGGAAACTCAACAAGAAAAAGGGGTATTTGAGACGAGTCCTCTGGTTACTGTTGCTATGGAACCTCAGGAAAAGAAGGCTATTGAAAACATGTTAGCCATTGTTGCTGAGGGATTGGAGAATGAGGTACCTTCTACCATGCCTGAGTCTCAGGGGGAAGAGATTCCGCTCTTAGGAGAATAAGGAACAATGGTGATCTTCAGACCGCCTGCACCTGAAGAAGCTACTGGGAACCCTGCTGATGAACCTAACCCCCTCCCTGAGGAAACAGGTCAGGAATCATCTTCCTAGGTCAGATTCGATCCTTCTCCATCTCCTCACTTTGATGCTGAGCTGTTGGAGTCTATCCCTCCTGTTGTGAGATCTTGTGATGAGGATGAACATGATGATGTGGTTCTCAGTGCACGCCTCAAGATCAGAAAGCTCGTGGTGACTCCTGAGTCCCCTTCTAAGCGATCTACCACAAGGTTGCAAAAGAAAGAGGCTTTTGAGTCTGCCTTAAAGAAAAGCAAAAGGAGTAGCAAGAAAAAGAAGAAGAGGCTGATGAAGGAAGGAGAAATTATGTGACAAAAATATACCATTAGTGGAAGTGAATGAGGATGCTCAAGAGGAACCAAGTTCCCCAGTTAAGAGATCTCAGAAAAAGAAACAATATGTTGAGAGTGCTTCAAATGAAGCTATTGAAATACCAAGTACAAAGTCTGTTAAAGGTAGTATCAGGTCTAAGCAAGCTGTGGAGAAGAATCAATGTCTGATGATGATATTCTGGTGAAATCAAGTGGCAAGAGTAAGCCCATTGAGAGGTCTGGTAAAAGGAAGAGGGAAACTGTTGGGGAACCCGATTTTGTAAAAAAGGTGAAAAGTGTAAGTGTGCTAGGGAAAGAAAGGTTGAGGTCCCAGAAGGTATTGTGGAGTCGCACTTTTGACCCAGAGATTTCTGAAATGGCGGGTATGAGACAAATTCTTGAGATGGTGGAAGCAGTGGGGCCATCTGTTCAAAGAGGATGTTCCCAAAGTGTATGAGGATGATGTCCAGAGTTTCTATGTTGACCTCTTCATTGTTGAATATGACCACATATGTGTCTTAGTGAATGGGGTGGATATGGTATTGGATGCTACTGTGTTGGGGGACATTCTCAAGGTTTCATCTGAAGGGTTGTCATCTATAAGAGGTGTTTGTGGCTCAAATTTTAGGCGCGTCATTGTGAAAGAAAAAGCTATTCAGCATGGGGAACGGGTACACAAGAAGGCTCGGCTTCCCGTGTACCAATTGTTATTCGAGTTGGTTAACAAGGTTCTGCTCCCTCGTGTTGAAAGAAGGACCATCACGTCCAGGTCTGATCCGTACTTAATGGAAGCACTGGATGAGTTCCGCTCCATCAATTTTCCTGCCATTATGATTGAACATATGCAGAAAGTGGCAGCATTCAAAGATGGGAACCATGGACTCCCGTACGGCTTTCTTCTCACGCATGTATTCAAGTTCTTTGATGTGCCCTTAGGACATCCCAAGATGGGGTCCAGGAAACAAACCTTCTCAAAAACTACACTGGAGGAATGTGAATGTGTTGAAAAGGTTGGAGGAATGGGAAGCACTTTGACGATCTCACATCTGATCAATGCCCAGAATAGTGCTTTAGAGAAGATCAGGAAGCTGAAGGCAAGGAATTCCATTCTTGAGACTCAGCTAAGTCAGGCTATAACAGCACCAAGACTCTCCAGTTCATCTAGTGAAGAGGTTTATTGTCTGTCAAAAGAAAATGTTGAGCTCAGGCAACAGATGGAGAACCTGAGAGAGAAACTGCTCACATAGCAAATGTCCGCAAATGCTCGGATTGAACTTGTTCTTAATACTCTTTTTGCCTCCTCCAAGCCTTCCTCCTCTAGTGCCCCCTAAGAAAATCTTCCACTGACTAGTGTCAAGTTCTATATTTTGCTTTGATGAGTTGTGGTAGTTGTTTTTGCTTTTTTTTTATGTGGATGGATTTCACCTATACTGCTCCTGCTTTCAACAGTCCAAACTTGACTTTGTTGTAATGGCAAAGGCTTATGTTTTATAAATATCTATGAAGACTCTCTTTTGTTGTTAAATGCATGTGTTCTCTGCTTCTTTTTTCTACCATGTTGTGTGCACACATGTGGCATGAGTTAACTAGGCTAGACTTCTTTATGTTGATTGCTTGCTTGTGTATTTTTAATGATGCCAAAAGGGGGAAGACAATTCAAGCAAGGAGATCTGATTAGTGGGAAGCATAGAGTCAAGGGGAACTTGTGAAGTTCCTGGTATTTTATCTGGTTTATTGTGCTCTGCAAATGATTGTCAATTTTTAAAGTTTGTCATCATCAAAAAAGGGAAATTGATGGGTTTAAAGCATCCTAGATTTATGTTTTGATGATCTAACAAACTTATTGTCAAGAACCAGATAAAGGACCTGATGCACACTTGGTATAGTTATCCATAAATGGACTCAAGCTAATGTGAGTTGTATGACTTCAGATAGAAAAGAATCAACTCGGGGACATGATCCCTTAGGGTTTCCTTGATAACAGTACAAAGTCAACTCTACAGCTGGAAAGGGACTGCCTGCACTGTACATTCTACAGTGCAGAAACAGTGCAGCAGTCACTTCCCATTGGGAAAGGCTTTGTACCAACCAAGTGTTTACATCATCTAAGTGACGTCATACAAAGTATATTAACAAGAAACATTACAACAAAACATCACTTGAACACTTGTGACATTATTCAAGAACTCAAGATCTGATCATCAAGAATTGAAGTCACGAGTGGATCAAGAACAAAGTACAACACTACTACGGACCAGTTCCTACAACAAGTCTTTTGTATGTCCTTAGTTGAGTTGTATCTTTGTATTTGTTCTTCATTGTAATTCTTATTTTGCTTATTTAGAAGCTTTAACTAGGAACCTCCAAAAACCATAAACCCTTAGAGTTTGTGTCGTGACTAGAGTTAATTATGAGTTGAAGTCTTTGTAATAGGTGTATTGTAAAGTGGCTTGTAATAGGTGTATTACGAGTTAGTGAGGGATGAAGAGTTTAATTCCTAGGTTACAATAGGTTGTAATCTAAAGATTTCTCAAGTAGTGAAGTTGAAATCCTACCAATGTAGGTCGTGATTTTTTATCCCCTTGAGAAGGGATTTTTCCACGTAAAATCTCCTGTGTCATTTACTTATTGTTTCATTAGCTATTTTGTGGGAACTAGTATAGGACCAGGTCTCTATACAGTTTGGTGGACTCATACATTCTATCAAACATTAACCTGCTTGGCACCACCATGTCGCGCCGTGTCCTTAAGGACAAGCAAATAAGGGTCATCATACTGACACTCTCTGATGTACTCATACAAGGAAGACCGAGAGGCTATGCAAGTTAGAACATGGCTTCGCTATGATACATCTAACCTCACGAACTAAATGGCCAAATCTTGAGCATCTACAAGCAGCCTCTCATCGACTGGAATATACGCAAGGCTACCCATACTCACAGTCTTTCCACTCAAGGCATCGTCCACTACATTGGCCTTCCCCGGATGATACAAAATGGTGATATCATAGCCTTTGAGCAGCACACTGATACGCAAGATCCTTTTTCTTGAACAAATATTATAGACTCCGATGATCCGTGAATACCTCACACAACACACCGTAAAGATAGTGTCTCCAAATCTTCAGTGCATGAACAATGGATGCCAAATTTAAGTCATGAACATGGTATTTCTTCTTATAAACCTTCAACTGCCGTGACGCGTATACAATCACCCTTCCATCATACCTCAAGACTGCACCGAGCCCAATATGAGATACATCACAATACACCATGTAGGATCCTGAACCTGTGGGCAACACCAACACTGGCGTCGTAGTCGAAGAATTCTTAAGCTTCTGAAAGCTCAACTCACACTCATTCGACAATATGAATGGAGAACCCTTCTAGGTCAATCTAGTCAATGGGGCTACTATAGATGAAAACCCCTCCACGAACCGACGATAATAACTCGCCAAACCTAGGAAACTCTGAATCTCTGTAGCTGAAGTGGGCCTAGGCCAATTCTGGACTACCTCAATCTTCTTAGGATCCACCTTTATGCCCTCTGCTGATACAACATGCCCCAAAAAGGTGACTGAGTCTAACCAAAACTCACACTTTAAAAACTTGGCATATAACTAATTATCTCTCAGAGTCTAAAGCACAATCCGAAGATGCTGATCATGCTCCTCTCGACTACGGGAGTAGATCAAGATATCATCAATGAATACAATCACAAAAGAATCAAAACATGACTTGAACACCTGGATCATCAAGTACATAAATGTTGTTGGGGCATTTGTCAACCCAAATGACATCACAAGGAACTTATAATGCTTATACTGAGTCTGAAAACACGTCTTAAGGACATCGGATTCCCTAATCTTCAATTGATGGTAGCCAGACCTCAAATCAATCTTCGAAAATATCTTGGCACCCTAAATCTGATCAAATAAGTTATCAATCATTGGCAACAAATACTTGTTCTTGATAGTGACCTTGTTCAACTGTCGATAGTCTATACATATACTCATCGACCCATATTTCTTCTTTATGAACAACACGGGCGCACCCCAAGCGAGACACTAGGTCTAATGAATCCCTTATTAAGTAAACTTGCAACTACTCCTTCAAATCCTTCAACTCTGGCGGGGCCATACGGTATGGTGGAATAGAAATGGGCTGAGTGCCCGGAGCCAAATCAATATCACTATCGGGCAGCATCCCCGACAAATCTGTAGGAAACACCTCTGGAAACTCACACACAATAGGTACTGAATCCATTGAAGGAACCTCCGCACTCAATCACGAATGTAGGCCAAATATGCTAGACATCCCTTCTCGACCATATGTCGAGCCTTCACATAAGAGATAACCCTACTGGTAGAATGGCCAAGAGTCCCCATCCACTCTAATCAAGGCAACCCGACATGGCTAAGGTCACCATATTGGCGTGACAATCTAATATAGCATGATAAGGTGATAGCCAATCCATGCTCAAGATAATATCATAATCTACTACATCAAGAAGTAGGATAACAACGCTAGTCTCAAGATTCCCAATAGTAATCATACACGAGTGATAGACACGATCCACAATAATAGAATCTCACATAGGCGTGGACACATACACAAGATCAATCAAAGAATCACGAGGCACATCCAGATATGAAGCAAAATAGGATGATACATAGGAATAAGTAGAGCCCGGGTCAAATAGAACCGAAATGTCTCTATGGAAAACTGGAACAATACCTATAATAACAACGTCAATTGACTCGGCCTCAGGCCTAGCTAGAAAATCTTTACATTGGGGCTGGGGCCCACCACTCTGACTTATGTCTCTGGGACGACCTCTAGCTGGCTGGCCTCCACCTCCAACGGCCTGACCTCCACCTCCGGCTGCCTGACCCCTGCCTCTAGCTGGCTGAGCGGGCGGTGGAGCAATCAGTGCCGGGACCATGGCACGAGAACTCTGTTTTGGCATACGGCCTAACAATCTCAGACAGAACCTCCTGACGTGACCAGTACCACACACTCAAAACACCCACCCTACTACTGTGATTGTAGAAGCTGAAGTTGATCCGAATGGGCCGTATAACCACGATGATAGCTCTGAATTGGAGGTGCACCGATAGGAGTTGATGGTGCACTATAGGTTGGCTTCCTAGAATGAGGTACATAAGGACCACAACTCCCTGAAGCACTATGAGATGTCTGAAGTGATAACTGAACTGGACCGGGAGGATGGCCTCTGCCGAAAGTACCCCTGCCTCCAGATGAGGCACCACTGCAGCTACCGGAATGATGAGGCCTCTTATTAGACACCAGCCCCCTCTCCTGAGCACAAACCACCTCAAACCGTCTAGCAGTATCTATGGCCCTCTGGAAAGTAATATCATCTCTAGTCTCCTTGGCCATCTGTAGCTTGATAGTAAAAGTGATCCCATCAATGAATCTCCTCACTCTCTCCCTATCAGTAGGAAGCAAGATAATGGCATGGCAAGCTAGGTCCACAAATCGAGTCTTGTACTGGGTAACAATTATACTACCCTGCTGAAGACGCTCAAACTGCCTGCGGTAATCCTCTCTCAGAGTGATAGGGATGAACTTCTCAAGAAATAGCTGTGAAAATTGATCCCAGGTAAGTGCAGGTGAACCATCTGATATACTCAACATATAATCTCACCACCATCTCTTGGCGGAACCATTCATCTGAAACACTTCAAAATCGACCCCATTGGTCTCAACTATACCCATGTTCCACAGCACCTCATGGTAGCAGTCTAGATAATCCTGCGGGTCCTCGGAAGGTGCAACATTGAAATGAACAGGAAAGAGCTTGGTAAACTTATCCAACCTCAACAAATCCTCAGAAGACATAGCGGGCCTATCACCGGCATGTGCCACAACAACCAGCTGAACCACTCCAACTGGCGGGGTTGTTGGAGTCTGATACTGGGGAGCCGCCTGCTCTGAGGTGTGAGTAGCGGGAGTATGTGCTCCTCCCCCATCCCGAGAGATGGTTGGTGCCACCGAGAATGTACCATTCTGGGCCACACTCTCCATAAGGCCCACCAAACGGATTAGAGCGTCCTGAAGCACTAGAGTGGCTATAAACCCCTCCGCGACCTGAGCTGGTCCGACGGGTACAGTCTGAGCTGGAACCTCCTCCTCATGATCAATCTGAAGCTCCACTGCGGGTGCTGCTGCTCGAGCTCCAGGCTGATCTCTACCTCTACCTCGGCCTCGGCCACTACCCTTGGTAGTAGCTGCCACAGGGGCTCTAGCTCCTGTTCGTTGTAGATGCAGTGCGTGTTCTCGCTATATGCGAGAGAACAAGAATAGGATGGTTCAATCCTCAATGATAGAATAAAATCGCACAATAAAGAAAGAAAGAAGTGAATTTTTTCCTAAACTCTATAGGCTTTCGAAGATAAGTACAAACATCTCTGTATCGATCCTCCAGACTCTACTAAGCATGCTCATTACTCGTGATACCTAGGAAACCTAGTACTCTGATACCAACTTGTCACGACCCGAAACTCCCACCCTCGGGACGGTGATGGAGCCTAACATTTCACCTACAAGGCAAGTCAATGTTAGAATAATTTTTAGCCATTTTTAACAATTCAAACTAAATAATAACCAAGAAAACTTAATAAACTAAAGTATCGTGAGAAAATCATAACAACAGCGATATCTAGATACAACCCCAAAACTGGTGTCGCAAGTACACAAGCGACTACAGTAATACAAATAATGGTCTGAATAAAAACAGGACTGTCCGAAATGAAATAAACGTCGTGCAGTTGTACCTCAAGTCTCCACCAGGCAATCAATCCGAGCAATCTACTGACCGCCGCTAGGACCGACACCAAAATTTGCACAAGAAGTACAGAGTGTAGTATGAGTACAACAGATCGCATGTACTCTGTAAGTGCCGAGCCTAACCTCGCGAAGTAGTGAACAGGCCAATGTGGGTCACTTGCAATAACCTGAATACAGTATAATAATAATAATAATAACAGGGAAGGACACAGGAAAAGTAAGGAAGTTAACTTATGAAAGTAAACTCAATCCTCGAAATCTGTAAAACCAGAAACATCAGTCCTCAGAATCCCGTATGAAAACACTGAAAGCTAACACAATGCAATAACGAATACATAACACACAATACGTTGTGGCACGCAACCTGATCCCACCGTACAAACACAATCCTCCCTTATTTTACCATATCAATATCAAGAATAAAATGTAAAATTCAATGCGGCGCGCAACCCGATCCTACCATATAATCAGAATCAATATTATAATTCTCCTTTTTTCACCATATCAAAATCATATATAAAATTCGTTACGGCATGCAACCCGATCCTACCATATCAGTATCAATCATCCTTTATTCTATCTGTTGCGGCGTGCAATCCGATACATAAATAAAATCAACAAATGTAATCAATTCAGCAGAATCTCTACGATTAAAGAATATGATAGCAAAGCCATAAAGGAATCTCGTACCAAATCAATGAATGCTACAATTAATACAAAGCAGCACGACAAGCCAAATATATGACAATTAAAGTGTACAAGTAAGACAAGTAAGGCAAGTAGCAAATTAATCATGGAATCATGGAAGAAGCGAGCATTTCAATACAAGAGTAAATAGATAACAAGTAAGAAGTTACGGCATAGAATGCAATTAAAACATGTAAGAGTTAAGACATTGAACGAGCTAATTAATGAAATACGGAAAAGCATGAAAACCACTATTGTGATGGCGTATATACACTCGTAACCTTGCATATACGCCGCTACACATGTATTCACATAACACATAGCTCAAGGGTTCCTAACTCCCTCAAATCAAGGTTAGACCCAACACTTACATTGCTCCGCAAGAATATCAAAGCTCATTCGAGGCCTTTCTTCTAAAATTCGCCTCCTAACCAATCGAATCTAACCAATATCGATTTAATATCAACAAAGAATGTGAGGAAAATCAATTACAATACATAAAGCTAAAATCTTTACACTTTTTCCTAAAAGTCAACAAAAGTTAACCCGGGGCCCGCTTGGTCAAAACCCAAGATTAGGACCAAAACCCAATTACCTATTCACCCCCAAGCCCGATTATATGATTAGTTCTGAAATCCGACCTCAATTTGAGGTCTAAATCTCAATTTTATAAAAACTCTCAATTCTACCCAAATCCCTGATTTTCTACAATGAAAGAGCATAAATTAAGGTTAGAAATCAATGGGTGTTGAATAAAATGAAAGAAAACGAGTTAAAATTTACTAACATATGAAATTGTGATGAAATTTCTCTTTAAAATCGTCTCTAGGTGGAGCTCTAATGAGAAGATGGTGAAAAATGGGTGAAATCCTGATATTTGGAAGTTCTAAAGTCTGGGCGTCAGGTGTTAATCGCGTTCGCGAGACACCTGACGCGATCGCAAAGCAGCAGCAGCCAAAGGCCTTCACGTTCGCAAGGGGTTGCACGCGTTTGTGATGGTCTGTCCCCCCTGGCCATCGCGTTCGCGAGCCTGGGCTCGCGTTCGCATAGAACAAACCCCAACTCCCCCTCCCATGCCCATTACTCTTCGCGTTCGCGAAGGGTTATCCCACCATGGCTTCTCGTTCGCATATATAGCCTCGCGTTCGTATAAAGGAAATACCTCCCCAGCCCAGATTACTCTTCGTGATTGGGGAAGTATCTTTGTGATCGCGAAGAAGGGCACACCAGACATCAGTAGACTCCAAAACCCAGCAATAGCCTAAGTCTAAAAATCACTCTATTGCCTATCTGAAACTCACCCGAGCCCCTCGGGATACAAACCAAACATGAACATAAGTGTAATAACATCATAATAACCCGCTTGCGCGATCAAAACACCAAAATAACACCTAGAACTATGAATCAGACAACAAAACGAATGAGATTTTCAAGGAAACTTAAGAGCATGAAATTTTACAACCGGACGTACGAATCGCATTAAATCAACTCTGTTTTGCACCAAATTTTGCAGATAAGTCATAAATACTGAAATGAACCTATACCAAGTTCCGGAACCGAAATCCAAACCCGGTAGCAACAAAGTCAATCTACGGTCAAACTTAGAAATTCTTTAAACCTTTAAATTGCTAGCTTTCAAAAAATTATATTAAATCAAGTTAGGGACTTCCGAATTCGATTTCGGGCATATGACCAAGTCTCAAATCACGATACGGACTCATCGGGGACATCAAAAAACTGTCCAGATCCGTTTACATAAAACGTTGGCCATAGTCAACTCCAACGAGTTTTAAGGCAAAATTTTATATTTTTATCAAACTTTTTACATAAAATTTTCCGGAAAAAGTCACAGATTGCGCATGCAAATAGAGGAAGATTAAACGAAGTTATTCGAGGTCTCGAAACACAGAAATGAAGGATAAAACTATAAATGACTTATCGGTTCATCACACTAACATAACCACCTCACTAACCAATCACTCACTTCATTAGCTAACTAACTAACTCACTAATTCGGTAACACATAAATAGACTACACTACTCTTGCACTCAGGTAGCACCTTTTATCTCAAAACTCCCCCTCAAGATAGATGGTATGAATACATCAAGCACCCCTAGCTTGGACATCGAATACTCATGTTGCATTCGAGGTAGACCTTTGGTTAGGATGTTTGTTAACTGCTCCTTTGTAGCTACATATTATGTTTGTACTAGGCCATTTTGTATCTTTTCCCTTATAAAATGATTGTATATCTTAGTATGTTTAGTTTGTTCATGAAATACTAGATTAGCAGCTATTTGGATTGCTGCTTTACTATCAGTGTAGATGTTCACAAGAAGGCCAATTGTTATACCAATATCTTTGAACATACCAAGTATCCAAACCAATTCAGCTACAGTTGATGCAATACTTATGTACTTATACTCTGCAGAGCTCCTCGAAATGGTGCTTTGTTTCTTTGACTTCCAGGATATTAGGGAATCACCATACTTGATGAATAAGCATGTTGTTGACAATCTAGTGATAGCGCATGCTGCTCAGTCTGCAGAACAGTATGCAATGATGGAGTTCCTCTGTTTGCTACATAGAAGTATGCCTTGTCCTGGTTGACTCTTAACATATCTGACCACTCTTTGAACAGCTTCCATATGTGACATTTTGTATAAACTGGCTTAGTGTCTGAACACTAAATGCTATATCTGGCCTTGTGATAGTTAAGTAGAGTAACTTCCCTGGTAATCTTTGGTACTTGCTAATGTCTATTAGGACTTCATCCTCAGTTGCTTAGATATGTTATTGTGCTCATCATACTCCTTAAAGGTTAGCTTGATGTTGGCCTCAATCTAGTGATAGTGTTGACAATCTAGTGATAGGGCATGCTGCTCAGTCTGCAGAACAATATGCAATGATGGAGTTCCTTTGTTTGCTACATAGAAGTATGCCTTGTCCTGGTTGACTCTTAACATATCTGACCACTCTTTGAACAGCTTCCATATGTAACATTTTTAGTTTTCTGTATAAACTGGCTTAGTGTCTGAACACTAAATGCTATATCTGGCCTTGTGATAGTTAAGTAGAGTAACTTCCCCGGTAATCTTTGGTACTTGCTAATGTCTATTAGGACTTCATCCTCAGTTGCTTAGATATGTTAGTGTGCTCATCATACTCCTTAAAGGTTAGCTTGATGTTGGCCTCAATAGGTGTTGTTGCTTGTTTTGGAGATGCCAGCCCAAGCTCAGAGATTAACTCTAGTGTGTACTTCCTTTGGTGCATAAGCTAGCCTTATTGTGACCTGGAAAACTCAATGCCAAGGAAATAGTTAAGGTCTCCTTAGTCCTTCTATTTAAATGTCATTTGTAGCTTAGTCTTGAGTATACCATCAACATAAACCAAGATGACTTTGATATGTTCCCTTGACCCTTTAATAAACATGGAGTCATCATGTTGACTTAGCATGAAGCCAAATTTCAGAAGTGCCTCAAACAGCTTAGCATCCATTGTCTTGGTGCCTGTTTGAGCCAATACAGGTATTTCAAGAGCCTGCATACTGGTCCTGCCTCCCCTTAACTCTGAAAGCCCTATGGTAGAGTCATATAGATCTCATTATGTAAGTCCCATTAAAGAAAAGTATTGTACACATCCATCTGATAGATGTTCCAATGCTTATAGACAACCACATCTAAGATAGTTCTGACAGTAACCATCTTAACTACTGGGCTAAATGTCTCTTGATAATCAATGCCTTCCTGTTGGCAATACCCTTTGGTAACAATCCTATATTTAAACATATCCACCTTTCCTGTAGCTTTATACTTCACCTTATAGATCCACTTGCAGCCAATAGGCACCTTGCATTCAGGTAAAGACACCACATCCCAGGTGTGATTGGATTCTAAGGCAGAAATTTCAGCCTGCATAACTTTAACCCACCTATGATCTTAGGCAGGCTGTTCAAAAGCGGTAGGCTCCTGAATAGTAGAGAATGTAGCCAAATAGGCCTGATACTTGGGAGAAATGCCATCATAAAACACATAATTATCAATAAAGTAGGGAACAGACTTGTGCCTTGGTTGTGACACAAAGTCCTTCATCTAGATGGGGGCCTGCCTTATCCTCAAAGATCTTCTTAGAATGGTGGAGTTCTGATCAAGAGGAGGCAATGTAGAAGGCACCACATCTGATGCTGCAGGGGAGAATCTTTAGTCTCATGCCCAACCGGAATAGAAGAGAGTGAAGGCTGCTCTCACTAGAACTGACAAGTTAGAAGGCAAGAAAATATGAGGTGCGAGGGTTGTACTATCTTTGAAGGAAATATATCTTCCCTAAAAGAGACATCCATGTTGATGAAGAAGCAATGACAAGCAATCTCCAATAGAATATAGCCCTTCTGAGTATTAGAAAAGCCCATGAGAACAGCTAGCTTGGCCCTAGGAAGAAGTTTGTCTGATTCATGAACTTGCTTGACATAACACAAACAACTAAGGATTCTCAAGTTTCCTATGGCAGGTGCTCTACCAGATAACAATTTAAAGGGTGAAAGGCCATGCAGAACAGAAGATGACATCCTATTTATGATGTACACTACTGTAAGTGCACAATGACCCTAGTACTTGATGGGAATATTGTCCTGAAATCTTAAAGCTCTTGTGACTTCCAAGATGTACGTATGCTTCCTCTCATCAACTCCATTTTTCTGGGGAGTATAGGCACAGGTTATTTGATGGATGATGCCATATTTCTGAAATAGAGTGTTACAAGTAGAGTTGACAAACTCAAAACCATTGTCTGACCTGATTGCTTTCACTTTTTTGTTAAACTTAGTTTGAACAAAGACAACAAGTTGAGTAAGCACAACACACACATCGGATTTGAGATTCTGTAGAAATAACCAAGTCATCCTAGTGAAATCATCAACAACTGTCAGAAAATACTTATTGTCATCAAAGGTTGAACAATTATATGGACCCCAAACATCAAGATGTATTAGATCAAATGCAGCAGTAGTCTTAATACAGCTAGAAGGAAATGTCTACCTGGTTTGCTTAGCACAGGGGCATACCCTACATTTATTGATAATGTCATTGGTACTAGCTAGTTTGGCAGTAAACCGTTTTCTAAGAACTATACTGGATACATGGCCTAGTTTTTTATGCCACAAAGAAACATCAATATTAGTGTCACTGTGTCTTGACTTTATTCCAGTAGCAACTAAGGAGACTGCAGTAAGCTTCTTGCCACTATGTCTCTACAGGAAGTATAGACCATCTCTTTCCTTACCAGTCTCCCTCACCCTGCCACTGAAGAGATCCTGAAATACACAAAAATCAGGATGAAAGGAGGCAAAGCAATTTAAGATCTCTTGTCACTTTTGAGACTGATAATAAGTTTAACTTGAACTGTGGTACATACTGTCACCAGTGTGAGTTACTTGGATGACATCTCCATTAGGTAATGAAACTCTTCTAGGCTTATAGGGAGCAATTAGAGAGGTCTTAGTGAGCAAGTTAACATCTGACACCATATGGTTAGTTGCTCCAGTATCAACAATCCATTCTTGTGGACTAGTCGATGCTAAAAGGGCAGTGCTAGTACCTGCCATATTTTCCTGAGTAGAGGAGGTTGAGTTATTCAGAATCTGCATTATCTAATCATATTATTCTTTGGTAAAAGAAAAAACACTTACTTGAACCTGTGAAGAGGAGCCTGTGGAAGTATTTGTTGATCATTGTGCTTGTGTAGAAGATGAGCCTTCTTGAACTTGAGGGCCATTATGTCCTTGGGCCTGAGAATACTCAGCACCTTGACTCATAACATATTGGTGACTATGATATGCAAGTGTATGATGCATTGTTATATTCTCTCAAATATGGTTGGAGGTATGATTGGAGGACATATGCATAGTGTACCCAGGTTCTACCATTGCATTATAAGCCCCGGTCCCCTCTTTCTTTTGAACTTATAATTTGGTGGATAACCTATTATTTTGAAACAATTTTCTTTACTGTGGCCCTTCATCTTGAAAAACTCACATTGAATGTTATAATTCTTCCCAAACTTTGGATTAAAACTAGCTTAGAACTATGTAGTGCAGTTGAGTCATAAGAATGTGCATTTACAGTGGGAGAAAGTCCTAAAACTCCAGCAGAAGCAACTACAACTCTTTGACTTTCATCACTCATGAGCATCACATATGCTTGGTTCACTGAGGGAAGAGGCTTCATCATAAAAATTTGACTATGAGCTTGAGAATAAGAGTCATTCAAGCACATTAGAAACTGATACACCTTTTGCTTTCGTAGGTGTACCACAAATTCCTTTGACTTGACACAATCGCAGCCAAGAGTGGGTACAACAGACTCAGACTCATTCTAGAGGTCCTTGAGCCTTGAATAATAGATAGAGATAGAAGAAGTACCTTGAATTAAGGCAGAAATTTCCTTGTGCAAATTGGAACAACGAGTGTCATTCACTTTATCAAAACGCTTCTGTAGATCCATCCACACTTTCTGTGCACTGGTGACATATGCAATGCCAGTGATTAAGGTTGGTGCAACTGAATTCATCAACCATGACAATACAATTGCATTGCAACTTTCCCATTGATACCAATAATTCTCACGAAATAGCTCTTTTGGCCACCTGGCATCAACAATTCCAAGTTTATTGTGGCCAAGTAAAGCAATACGCATAGATCGATACCACAAGGAGTAGTTATCACTACCAGTCAACTGAAATGAAATCAATGAAATTCCACTTGTATCCCTACAAGCTAGATATAGAGGATGCGTGACTTCGACTGTAACACCTTCCTCACATCATCGGAGGATGCATGCGATGCACTTTCAGCTATGACAATTGCATTTTCATGTACCAAATCATCAATCGCCATTGTTGAGTACTTTGGAGTTTCGAATCAGAAAATGGATATCTCAATTAACTCAAGAATACAGAGGAAAAGATAAAGCAGATGAGAAGACATAGGATCAATTTGCGAGCTTCAATTCAGAGCTCGAGCTCTGATACCATGCTGAAATGGAGAACCGAGATGAAATAGAAACCCTAACTAACGAGGGAGAAGAGCAGTTATCTTAGAGAAGCCTCAAAATGAATGAAATAGTGTTAAAATGAATTCTTTATATATCATTACTTGTACAGCCTATCTATAAATATACATGTCTTACAACTAACATAACCACCTCACTAACCAATCACTCACTTCATTAGCTAACTAACTAACTCGCTAATCTGGTAACACATAAATAAACTAAATTAATCTCTACAGTTTATTTATAATGCAAAACTGTATCTTGGTATTAATTTTAACTACACGAAAAAATAGTACGAGCTAAAACTTTGTAATTATGTTCGATGAAACCATTCAAGGACAGTGATGGGATATATGAATCCCTCCCCCTTTAATTAGTGATTTCAAAAGCCTTAAAATGAAAAAATCCACTTTCCTCTAAAATGATCCTAAGCAGCATAAATTTGATTGAGTCAAGCCATATGTTCAAGGAATATGAGACTATGGTGCATGAAAATCTCATACTCTAGTCTAATCGTCACTTAGGATACCCTTTGAATAATCGTGGACTTCTCTTAACTAGAATAAAGTAGGAAGATGATTAATTCCCGGTGACAAGATCGATAACATCGAGGTTGGCACGACATCATAAATCCTCGGCACCATCTTTTGAAATGTCTTTATTAATTATAGCAACAATAGTACGAAATAGTCATACAATCCCAATTTAAAAATATGGTGGCAGAAAAAAAGAAGTGTCATCGAGTACTGGGAGACCACCATTACAGAATCTAATCTGAAAAAAAATACAACCCCATTACAGCTAAAGTTCTGTTCCATCTTACAGGTACCTCTCTTATTTTTAAATTACCATAGCAGAAAGAAAGTAGGAGAAGCCTTCTTCCTTATTCCTATTACAATATTACCATTTCACATTCCCAAATGTATTATTGAACTTCTGTATATCCTGTTGACATATTTATATTTTTGCTCTCTTTTATAAGCTAGTCTTACCACCAGACATGGAGGAGCTCCGCCCGAGTTTCCGGTGCTCCGGCGACCGAAGACTAGAGATCGTAAGCGGAAAAGGGTTCAGCAGCAGCCAGGTGTATGATCATTACGAATATTAAATGTCGAACCCATAATTTCTGAGAACTTTATTAATGTTAGAACCATTAAGTTTAAATTTTAGACTCGCCTCTGCAGGGAAGTCGGGCACGCTCACCGGATCTACCAGTAGTAACGAGCAAGGGAACTTGGCCGAGCCAGGTGGCAGCAGGAACTTCATCGTCAGCTAAGCCATGGGGATTCAGTGATCCAGAGATGAAGAGACGAAAGAGAATAGCAAAGTACAAAGTGTACACTATTGAAGGAAAGTTCAAGACTTCCATTAGGAATGGACTGAGGTGGTTCAAGAATAAATGCTCTGAAATCATCCATGGCTATTAATTAGCTATTTTTAATGTAAAAGGTGCTTTTCTTTTTGGTCTCTTCTTTCTCAATATGATCTGTTGTGAGTTCTCAAGTTGTAAGAAATTTTACAAAGAAAGGTGGGAAAACATAGAGGCGACAGGTATAATTAATTTCATAGTACTTAGAATGTTTTGCTTCAGTTTTCAAATTGAAATTCTAATTTGTTTGCCTGTCATTTATTAACATTTATTGTTCTGATGTTTCATGCCTTTTTTGCATATCAAACCCATGGAATTCAAATTGCCAGTGAATTGACTTTGCTCTGGTGCAAAATCATAGATGGCTAATCAAGAAATTATCTGTTCAACTCTGTCAAAACTTGAAATTGATTTATCCTTTTTCCAGATATGGGTAACTTTAATAGGTTAACTTCATTACTTGATTGGTAAATGCATTGACTTTGTAAATCTTTCGAATAGTGATTTTCTCAATTTAAAAAAAAATGGACGGACATTTGCCATTAATCTCAGTAGTTTTTTTTTCCTCACAAAAAACCGAATTGAAGATCTTTACACCCAACTTTGGGCTAAATTTGCTGTATATTTGCAATATGTTTCTCATTTGATCTGAACCTGGCAATGAATAATATTTTGATTCGCCACCTTTTTCTTAGTAATTGGTTGGGAATTCATGTTGACCAAACTGGTCATGGGTTGGGTGGATCAAAGGCAACTCTGATTTTAGCATTCAATTTGTTTGCCAGGTTATAAGCGAAACAGAAGAAGTTGCATTTCCTAGATTTCTCTTACATCTAAGTATTACTCCCTCCAACTCATATTAAGTTGGGATTATTAAAAATAGTTATCTTAAATTATTTGTCAATTTAAAAATTCAAGACAAAATTAATTATCTTTTTTTTAAATTATTTTTAGTAATACTTCTATTTCAATTTGTGTGAACATATTTCTTTTTTGGTCCGTTCCAAAAAAAATGATTCATTTCTAAATTTTGTAACAATTTAACTTAAACTTACAATTTTATCCTTAATGAGAAGCTTTTATAACCACACAAATACTATGACCCTTTTTTGACTTGTTTAGGATCACAAATTTCAAAAGTCTTCAGTTTTTCTTAAATTTCGTACTCAGTCAAATACGTTCACATAAATTAAAACGGAGGGAGTAATAATTATCCTTGAAGACTACAAATACCTAACTTTGTTCAAGTATCAATGAAGAACAAGTGTAAAGTAATCAAAATTATATCCTAATTAATTTTTCTTAAGGAATCGTGTACAAGAGAATAATGAGAGATAATAGGGAATAGTAATACTAATCTATAAAGCTACTTCCTAATGAAAAGTCAGCAGATGCGGACATTATCACTGGACATATGTTTGTAAATCAATCAACATAGTTTGACTCATAACTTGTTGTTCTTCATTAATGGACTGCAAATTAAAGTCGGATTCGAATCGCATGATACATTAAGGCCCAGTTTGGGACCTGAATTTACTAAAGCAAAAAAACGTAATTTTTCTTTTCTTGTGCTTGGATGAACTCAAGCTTAGAAAGTTATACATTTATTTTCGTTCTAAATTCTTCTTAATTTTCGTTTCGTTCTATTCACCCATTTGGTACTTAGGATTGGACAATTATAGAGTTTGAACATTTACTATTGACGTTAACCTTTTTAACCTTTTATATATATATATATATATCTATATTATGAACGTAACAAGTCATATCTTTATTTGGTTGCTATATCGGAGTTGTTTAAAGGGAAAAAGCCTCGTAAAATTAGAGAGAAAATGATGACGAAATACGTATGTAATAAAATAGGAGTACAACTTTTATATCTTAACAAAAAAATTCTCTTACATTCAGATACATATTCCTTCATTACAATGTAATCCATTGTATTTTCCGTAGATACATTTAGAACAAACATAATGAAAGAATTCAATATACTTATTTAATTTTCCTTCTTTTTTCTTTCACTATTTTCTTTGTTCCAAACGAAGTGTAACTTATAAAGGTAGAGAAAAACCTGCTCCCTTTGGAGCTAATCAGTAAAAATCTAAGAGACATCAGAGCAAAAGGCAGAGACATTTCTACACTATTTCTGAGATATAATGCCCTTGCAAAAATTAATTAATACTACAAAATGAATGAAATGAAATTAGACGTTTAAGTGCATGCCTTGTATGTGTTTGATGAGTTGCCATCACTGTTGACGCCTCATTTGTTCGTAAAATTGAGCTATGAAATTCTCTGCTTTTGCATCAATCATCTCGTCTGCTCCAATTGCATCAAATACCTGGTCAGGATCTTCCTCTTCATCGTCGCTGCTCTCACCGTAGAGTTCTTGGAGATTATTTGCTGAAGCATACTGACTCATGGTTCCTGCAGAGGAAGTGGAGGGTGATGGAGAGGACACATTTTCACAGCATTCTACCATCGGCGACGGAGATTTCACCGGCGGCAGCTGGTGGAGAGTTGGTGGTGATTGATTGTCTTGGAGATGTAAAGGCCTCATTGAACCCACCAGCTTCTTCCAATTATCTCCTTTTGAATCCGCATTAGGCACCGCTTCCTTTAGTATTCAGAATTTAAAATCAATGTAGGTTAGAATATGATACGTAAAATATGCGTTTTGGTGACAGAACTAGAATGACAAAGAAGGTTAAGTTGAAGTTTATGAGTTTTGAACGAACATATATATATAGCTCTTAATTGTTGGGTTGACAATTAAATATTTATATATATTTAATAAATTTTCTAGTTCAAATATATTGCCGAGGGTCTATCGGAAAAACTTCTTTATCTGCGTAAAGCAGGGGTAAGGTCTCAATATATATTAACTTCCCCAGACCCCACATGTGAATTTCACTGAATTTGTTTTTGTTGTTAGGCAAATATATTGTTTAAGTTAAGTTCGGCCAAACCCGCACCTAAATAGGCTACTCTGATGACATACGTACATATATACTTAAAAATTTTGGCAGATTTTTATGTAAAGCTACGAAATAGTTCGTCTTCCTCCTACAAAGAAAGCGATTTGTCGATCTATATGTAATAAAAGAGTTTGCAACGTCGATAACTAAAATTTGATCAGAATATGATGATACATAAAATGCACGTGCGCTTAATGTTGGATCTCTGTAGCCTACCTGAGAAATTTTCTGTTGCTTTAGATCAATGGATCGACGGCGCAGCTTGAGCGATGCAGCTCTAAGGAAGCTGAAAGCACCTTGCTTTTTCTTCTCCTTGGTATTCATTGTTTTCTCTCCATTATTACCATTGACACTTAATTGTGGTTCTTTGACAATGTGGTTGGTGTCAATGTTATCATTAAGTGGAGATTTATTATTGTTGTTGTTGGCGGTGATTGTGGAGTTGATTACCTCTTCCGTCATTCTTTTGAGGAGATGTTCCACGAAAAAATTGGCTACGCTCTTGTCCAACGACGTCAATGTGATTTAATTTGCCCTCCCTGCAATGCAGGGCGAGTTGTTAAGAGAGACGTTGCGAACAAATGAGGCTTCTTTTGCTGTATATATATATAAATTAAAAGAGAAGCGATAAAAAAGGGAATCTAGAATTTCTGTGTTTGGTGTTGATTCTTTGTTGGACAGTTACGGTTTAACTATATAAGCACCTCAGGATATTTGTGTGGTTCACAACGTAGTTTGGAATTGAAGTTGAAACATATATACAAGTACGAGAATGCACATTCTCATGCACATTTATTATGATAATAACCAAGTTGTAAAAGAAAAGAAGTTGTAAATTTATCAGTAATAAACAGATTTTAGCAGGTCGAATCCATTTTCTGAATTGGCGCAGGTTTCTCTACGATTTCCACCGCTCAAAGTAGAGAGTCAAATCTTCTAGTTATTTGCTTCAATTCATACATTATGATCTCTTCATATGGTAAAAATAAATTTGGTGTAGTTACAAGCTACATAAAAAGAGCTATAAATTACAACTTTTTATTGTTAAAAATATTCAACCAGACATGACAAAGTTGTAGTCGAAGAAAAAATTGTTTCACTCTGAAAATTGTTACAGTATCATCCAAAGTAGCACTATAACATACTGACTAGGTTATTTTGGTCAGTTTGGTATTTTCTATTAGCCTATTACAGGGTTATTTCAGAAAACATATAATAGTACTATTTTCCTGATTCGTTCGTCTTCAGCTGCGGTATCCTCCGGTCTGCAGATCTGAGAAAAAAATCAGAAATAACGTGATTTACAACTGGTAAAATAGTAATAGTTTCAAAAGAAATCAAACTATAGTCATTTTATTTAAAGATAAAATCTAAACAAAAATACTCTTAGAAATCAAAAAAATCTATTTTTTGTAAGTTATTTTTTCTACGTGTATGTGGCCCAATAGGTTTAAGGCCCATAATTAATATTTAATTATAATCAAATCTCACCGTCCAATCGGTTACTTGATGGATATACCGGATTAAATTAGAACTTCTATAAATTGGTCATCTTCCCACCCATTAAGATTACCGTATTTTATTTTTCTTTCTCCCATCACTAAAGGCGGCGGTAACGTAAAGTTAGGGCAAGGGGTGAGAAACCTATTTACCAATTAACGCTTCCGCTTCACGATAATGGCTTCCGCTTCAGGTACGTTTTCTATGACGATTATGTGTAAGATTATCATGTTCAAGATCCTAGTATGAATTAAAGTTTATGTCTAACATGTTGTTTAACCAAAGAATTAGACCATTTGACTAAAGCTTATCTTTAAGATGAATACGGGTTACTGATAATCAAGATAATGGAGAAAAATGAATAATAGACAATATTGCAGAAATATAGAAAATCGTAATGTTCAACATAATGTTGGAACTAAACGTAATTCACTAGATGAAAGTTCTTCTTACATGTGGCATAGACGTTTGGGTCATATATCCAAAAAATGGTTAGAAAGATTAGTAAAGAATGAAATTCTTCCGAATCTAATTTTTACTAATCTTACTATATGTTTGGATTGCATTAAGGGAAAGCAAACTAACCATAGAAAGGTGCCACAAGAAGCACCCAACTTCTTGAAATTATATACACTGATATTTGTGGACCCTTTGATGTTCCATATTTTGGTAGAGAGAAATATTTTATCACTTTTATTGATGATTTTTCACGGTATGGATACATCTATTTGCTGAAAGAAATATCTCGAACAACAAATGCTCTCAAGGTGTTTGTTAATGAGGTTGAAAGGTAATTAGATAAAAGGGTGAAAATCATTAGGTCAGATAGAGGTGGTGAATATTATGGAAAATATAATGAATCGGGACAATGTCCAGGTCCATTTGCAAAGTTCCTCGAGGAACATGGCATATGTGCACAATATACTATGCCAGGAACACCTCAATAAAATGGTGTTGCAGAAAGGCGTAATCGAACACTTATGGATATGGTTAGGAGCAAGATGAGTAAATCCTCATTACCCGAATCATTGTGGATGTATGCTCTTAAAACTGCTGTATATTTATTAAACAGGGTTCCTAGTAAGGCAGTTCTAAAGACCCCTTTTGAACTGTGGACATGAAGAAAACCTAGTTAAAGACACATGCATGTTTGGGGTTGCCCAACGGAAGCTAGAGTTTATAATCCACAAGAAAAGAAATTATATTCTCGAACAGTAAGTGGTTACTTTATTGGTTACTCAAAGAAATCTAGAGGGTATGTGTTTTGCTGTCCAAATCATAGTTCGAGAATTGTTGAAACCGGCAATGCAAGACTCATTGAGAATGGTGAAGTTAGTGGGAGTTGAAAAGCAAAGTGTGAAAATAAAAGATGTGAGGGTCAATATTCTATTACCCACGAATGTACCTACTTCCACACAAATACGAAATATTGTTCCAATTGATGGCGAACACTTTGACAACACCGAGCAACATTTGGATGAAACACTTCATGAAGAAACTAACTCACAAATTTCTGACACAAGTGAACCACAAGAAATGCCATTAAGAAAATGTCAAAGAGTTAGAAAATCGGCTATTTCGGATGATTACGTGATTTATTTGCAAGAGTCAGATTTTGACATTGGTCTTAATAAGGATCCGGTTTCATTTTCACAAGCCATAGAAAGTAATGAGTCTGGAAAATGGATTGATGCCATAAAGGAAGAGCTAAAATCCATGGAATATAATAAAGTCTGGGATCTTGTTGAATTGCCAGAAAATTCTAAAAGAATCGGGTATAAATGGGTCTTTAAGACCAAACGCGGTTCAAATGGAAATATTGAATGATATAAAGCCAGACTTGTTGCCAAGGGTTATACTCAGAAAGGAGACATTGATTATAAAGAGACCTTTTCACCGGTCTCAAAGAAAGACTCGTGAAGAATTATTATGGCATTGGTGGCTCATTATGATTTAGAGTTACACCAAATGGATGTGAAAACTGCCTTTCTTAATGGAGATCTCGAGGAGTAAGTTTATATGGACTAACCAGAGGGTTTCAAAACTAAAGAAAAAAGTCAAATGGTGTGTAAACTGAAGAAGTCAATATATGGACTTAAACAAGCCTCATGACAATGGTATATAAAGTTAATAATACCATAACATCTTTTGAATTTGTGGAAAATACCGTTGATCGGTGTATATACCAAAAGATCAGTGGGAGTAAGTTTATATTTTAGTCCTATATGTTGATGATATTCTACTTGCTGCTAATGATTTATCCATATTGCGTGAGACTAACAATTTTCTCTCTAAGAATTTTGAAATAAAAGATATGGGTGAGGCATCTTATGTGATAGGAATAAAAATATTTCGTGATAAATCACAAGGATTATTGGGATTGTCTAAGAAAGGCTATATCAAAAGAGTTCTAGAAAGATTTAACATGAACAATTATTCAGCAGGAATTGACCCAATTCAAAAAGGGTACAAATTTAGTCTCATGCAATGCCCTAAGAATGATGTAGAACGAAAAGAAATTGAATCAATTCCTTACCCTTCTATTGTTGGTAGTCTGATGTATGCTCAGACCTGCACAAGACCGAATATTAGTTTTGCGGTCGAAATGCTAGGAAGATATCAGAGTAACCTAGGAATTGATCACTAGAAAGCTGCAAAGAAAGTTTTGAGGTACCTGAAAGGAACGAAGGATTACATGCTCTTGTATAGGAGATCCAAGCATTTGGAAATTGTTGGATACTCGGATTCAGATTTCGCTGGATGTATTGACACTAGAAAATCCACGTTTGGTTATTTGTTCCAATTAGCTGAAGGAGCAATATCGTGGAAGAGTTCCAAACAGTCTGTCATTGCTACATCCACGATGGAAGCAGAATTTGTGGTATGTTTTGAATCCACAATTCATGCATTATGGTTGCGAAACTTTATTTCAGGACTTGGGGTTGTCGACACCATTACCAAGCCGCTGAAAATTTACTATGATAATTTTGCAGCACTATTCTTCTCCAAGAACGATAAGTACTCCAGAGGTACCAAACATATGGAATTAAAGTAATTTACCGTCAAGCAGGAAGTTCAGAAACAAAGAATGTCAGTTGAGCATATTAGAACTGATATCATGATTGCAGATCCGTTAACGAAAGGTTTACATCTAAAGATATTTAAAGAACATGTACATAGAATGGGTCTTGGCTGTATTTATGATTGATGTATTTATTATGTTTTGACAATCTGAGCTCATTTATATGTTTTTGATATACATTAATGAAACCTGTTTCTCATAATGGTGTACACATTTTTGTTTTGAGATGTTACATGATAAGTCTCAATGAGACATATTGTGGACCATAATATTTTATAGCTTATGGACCTGGTACGATGAGTTGCTAATGTTGTAGTATAAGGAAGGGAGTATGTAGATAAATTATGTATAACCGCCATGACTCACATTTAGTAGTTTATCGTTTATGGTATTTATGATGGATGTTATAGAAGAGATTTGTTTATGCGCAACTAATGTTTATATTATTAAATATTAATATGATATGATTATTAGGCCAAGTGGGAGAATGTAAGTTATTTTTCCTACGTGTATGTGGCCCAATAGGTTTAAGGCACATAATTAATATTTAATATGTCCAATCGGTTACTTGATAGACGTACCAGATTAAATGAGAATCTCTATAAATTGGTCCTCTCCCCACCCATTAGGGTTACCATATTTTATTTTTCTTTCTCCCATCACTAAAGGCGGCGGTAATGTAAAGCTAGGGCAATGGGTGAGAAACCTATTTACCAATTAACGCTTCCGCTTCACGATAATGGCTTCCGCTTCAGGTACGTTTTCTTTGACGATTATGTGTAAGATTATCATGTTCAAGATCCTGTTATGAATTAAAGTTTGTGTCTAACATTTTTGACATATAAGAATCCAGCTGTTGGAATTTTATAATGTGCTAGAATTTCAACATAATATGCTGAAAGTTTATACGCAAGAGCTCCATAATCCAGCATATTATGATGAAATTTTTGATATTTCAATTAAAATAATGACTATTTTTCAATAACTTTACAAATGCTGAATATTTTTCAATTATCAATCTAAAAAATGCTTACCTCATGCTATTTTCACACAGTTCTTAGTTCCATTTTCCTATGGGCTTTTTCTTGTGAATATAGGATAGGATTGAATAGTGAACTTGGGCCTGCAAACAAAATGTAATGCATATTTATACGGGTGATTGGTACAAATAGGACACTTCAAGTGCACTTTTGATTTTTTGATCTCGCTAGCCTCATGGATAGTTTTAATTTAACAAGTATTTTCTCTTACTTACCTCATGAATAATACTTTTGACTTTTAACCGTAAAGATCTATAAGTCAAGTGAGAGTCAAAAAATTAACCATCCATTTTCAAGGTCTTGAAATTTCTTGTACATATTATCCAAGAAGCTGCTGACTTCCAAAGTGGCCCAAAGATATATTTGTGTTGTTTTATTCCAGAATATTGGTGATCATTTACCTAGGAAGCTACAGTACAGACAAATGCTTGGCGATTCCCATTAATATGAGGAATCAGTGAGGATAATATTAGTAAGACATCTGGCACCAACACAGACAGAGTTGTCATGTGGTGGCACTACATACATAATATTTTTTAATAGGTTTGGTTTCTCATTGTTTCATAATTAGTGATAGTTAGTTGAAGATGAAGGTGGGAGCCACTGAGAATGAAAACAGTATACGAAAGGCTTTGAGCAGGGGCTACTTCTCTCTCTTACCAACTGTACGAATGATTATATGTGTCCTCTGATATTTTAATTTACTTGGTCAATCCCTTACATGCAGTAGTAGTATACTATTGTAGCATTACACCCTTTGTTTGGCATTCGCAAATTCATTTTTTATTCCTTTCTGACTCACTTTAATTTATTTTTGACTGTTTTCATCTATATTAAAATTTTTATGTTTTAACATTAATTTTTGTTATCTCTTTAATTTAGTCATTGAAAATATAATAGATATTCCAATACTCTTTATTAGTTACATAGAGATAAAACAATTAGTACGTGTTAACAAGTGTCCTTAACTTTTGAACATGTAAGTCATTATATCTTCAAATGGTTGTTACGGTCTTGATTATTTATTTATAAACTATTTGAGGATATATAGGATACGATGTCCCTTCAAGCATGAAACACTTTTAAATGAGTCCACGGCAAAGTTAAAATATGATAGTATTGCCCCAAGACAATATATATAGCAGCGGGCAGGAAACAGGGAGAAGCAGCTTCCTACAGTCCAATAATGCAGGGCTACATTCCAAGAACTTTGACAAAAACCACAATCAACTCCATATTCTCACTCTCCAACAAAGAAAAATTAATACCCTCATTTTCTTCTTTTCTGGAAATATAGTACTACTATATTCAAGTGTTTCAACAAATTATATTAGATCTATTAGTCTATTTGTATCATTTTGGTACTTGTATTCCTGGAAGCTTCATTTGACCACTTAGATTCGCGTTAAACACCTACGTATTTAATTTCTTTCAATCAATCGCCGCAGGTATTTCTCGTATTACTACAAGACAACAATAATGCCAGCATTTCTCTATATCATCACAAAAGAGAAAAAAGAAAAACAAAGCCAGAATACATTTGGTTTATAGGTGAACCAGAAAGAAAATCTTTTCAACAAATTCTTAAAACAAAATTCGAAATCGTGCTTTCGAACAAAACAATGTAAAATAGTAGAATAGTATATACTGAGTTTATACGTAACATGTGCACTAGAAGCTGGAGCAGTGAATTCGCTTGTCACCAGAACCAAAAAAATGTTGTGATCTGTATAACTTGGTTGAGGGTACTAGCTAGTAGGAATTCTTTTAGAGTAATAAATAAATAAATGTACAAATGACTGCATATTTGTGCTGATATAAGAAATGCATTATATCAGAATTTAGAGACCAAATATGTCAGCCAACAACTGTCAATAGGCAGTAATTGGGGCAACCTGATTTGATACAAAATGCTTTCTTATTCAAGTACCTTGCATTAGACAAAGATTTAGCTGGCACCACTTGGCTTTTAAACTTTCCAACCTCAATTTGAAAATCCAATCTAATAGAAACGCAAACAGCTGCGGCTGTGCGTGTCTTAATTTTTTTCTTTTTCTTTTTTGAGAATATTTACATAGTCGTTTTTACCTTGACCTGCACAGCTGTTTCAACTCTAAGAGACACAAATTATGAGTGAGAGATTCATTTTCACTTGTTTTTATAATAACACAATATTGAGAAAAATAAGAAAAGTAGAAGTTGTTCTTGAAGAGTAGTTCTTATTTGTTTTCCCTCACATCCTCTACACTAGTCTGGAAGGATTAATATATACTAGTTAAATTTGTCGTGTACCAGTGAAAAATATTTACACAATCAGATCATTTAAAAAATAAATGCGGATACCTATTGAATAACATCGACCGGTAACTTAAAATAATGATAGTTCATCTTTAATTAATGAAGGTACTAATTTTGCTCAAACACTCTTACTAGATAAGCAACATTATGATATATTACTCATAATATATGATTAAAGAAGTAGAAATGAAGGAAATGATTGGAAGCGAAATGCTGGGGTAGGAGCCAGGTTGACTCCTGCCGCGTACAGTACGTTTCTCCCACGAGTTCACACCGCCCACTGTACAAACAACCAACACTTAGCCCTTGGAGTTTTATTTAGGACAACATGGGTCCAGCTTATTCCCTCAAACCGCGTTAATTAGTTTGAGTTTACTCTCATTTCTCAACTTTTAACTTGTGTGCTTCTTCCTCTGTTTATATATAGCTTTCCCTCTCCCTCTGCCAAACATAACCCGCTCCAAAAGCTCTTTAGTCATAAATACCATAAGAACAAAAAGAGAAACTCTTTCTCATAGTTTGCTGCCACTGCCATCTTCTTTTATTTCAGTTGTTGCTATCTACTACTTTTATACTAACCATGCAAGAAAAAACAAGAATGCAGAAGAAGAGATCTGTGGTTGGTCGTAGAGCTTGGAACATTCTTCGCGTGGCCTTGTTATGGGCAAGAAAAGGTGGCATTTTCAAGAACAGACACCTTATGTCCGATCTCCGTTTGCTTCCCAAATATATTAAAAGTCTCCGTCATAGCAACGAATATGGTTACGGTAGTGCATTACATTATGGGGAGCGTGAGCTTTCCTTTGATGACACTCCTATCATTCATGTTAAGATGCATCGTCCTGCTTCCTTGCGTTTCAAGTTGCCTAACATCCCCTGTATCAAACCTCAAGTCGATTTTGACTTTGACTTTGAAAATGATCGTGATCGTGAAGATCATGAAATGTACCATGGTTATGATGATGATGATGTTCCTAGGAAAAGTTTCTTGAAGTGTACGAATGATGATAATGAAGAGGATGCATATGCAAACTGTGAGGTATCTGAGGAGATTAGTTGTCCAGGTGATGAAGCTATTGATATGAAGGCTGAGGAATTTATTGCCAAGTTTTATGAACAAATAAAGCTGCAAAGACAAATATCATATTTACAATACCATGAGACGACACTCGCTAACTAAAGGTGCAAATTGACAGAGACTTGCAGGCGCTTTCGGCTCACCAATTTTCATTCTTGTTTCAATTTCATACTGGCTAGTAGTATTTCTTTCTGTATAGGATGCATTACGTTGCGGATTATTTGTATATAGAAGAGGTATTCAGTATTCTACTCCTCACTGCAAAATGAGAGCTCAAACTTTTTTTATTTAATATAATTCTGCATCAAATTAAATTGTCCACTTGTTGAACCGGTAAAACAAATGTTGACGAGAAATAAAGGAATGAGTTTAGATTTTTCTTATGAGAAAATAAGTTAGAACCAAATATAATCCAGGCATGAGGCACCAGCCAATCTCGACCCATGACCAATTTAACTCAATGGGCTTGTTTCAGTGGATATATATTTATTGTACTCCTAGTATTTATTTATTTCAGTAGTAAATTCATGCGTGACTGAACTTTGTACTTTGAAAGTTCAAACCTTTTTTGCTTCTTGTTCAATAAAATGGATATGAGTTCCAAGATTCAGGGAATAACGCCTGGCTGTAATTTTGTTAGAAGAAACACCTAAAGAGTTTTTTTTTTTTTTGGCCATACAAGGGCTTCAATTTTATCCTTCAGAAGAAATGTGTATGTTTCACATTATAAAATCTGCAGGCTGTAGTGCAATTTATATACATGATATATCCCTAGGATCATATTCAAAAGAAAAACATTTCTACCTTTTATGGAACATATTAGATTTACATTTCGACTCTAAAATGGAAATAAATTAAATTCAAAGACTTGTAAAAATCTCCACACTCAATATGTGCCAACTTTTGGTTATGCATTTAATCATTTCTAGACTAGTATGGGTATAATGTTCCTTCAATCCTGATAAGGTTTTAGATGAACCCAAGATGGCTAAGCTGACAAAATGAGGTGGGATATAGTGCCCCAATATAATAACACAGGCTAAGCAGCGGGCAGGAAACAATTGAAGAACCAGCCCCTGCAAGCTACCCAAGGGTCAGTTTGTTTTTTTTTTTTTTTGCCATTTACAAACTTATTTTTAGTTTTATAATCCTGTCTTTTTTTTATATATGAAAAATTTACTTTTATACGTAAGATAACTGTCTTTTATACCTGAGAGATCTAAAAAAATTATTTTTTTAAAATTTAAAATTGTAAAGGAGTATGTTGTACAAATAACACAGCTTATGAAAATATCAATTAAGAAAAGATAGTACTTAATAAAATTCATATTTATTTAGGAAAATTTATTTATAATATTCAGCAAATGAGTACGTTGTATAATTCCAAGTGCTACTCATGACTTTGTTCGTTTTTGCTTTATGTTGGTACTCTGTACGTTTGGGAAGCTTCGCTCCACCCCTTAGATTCTTTATATAAACACCCTTCATTTTCCGATCAATCAATAGCCGAAAAGCATTCCTAATCCTACTACACGACAAGAATACCAGCATGTAGTTTGAAAAACCAAATAGAAAAATTCAGAAAATATTTGAGCCCCCGTTTGGACATAATTTTTTTATTTAAAAAAATAAATAATATATATATATATATATTAAAAAAATTGTTTGTTCATGAAATTTGATTAGTTTTTAAATGTATTTTAAAGAAAAAATTTTAAGTTCCTAAAATTGGTGTGGGCTAGTTTATGGGTAAAATATTTCTTTTCACTCACAAAACTTTAACTTTCTTTCACGTAAAATGCATGTCCAAATTTCTAAATTTTATTTTTCAAGTTTCAACTAAATCTATTTTCAAAAGCTAGTTAAGCAGCATGTTCTCTACAATATCTCTTCTCAAAGGATTTATAACATTATATGCACTAACATTGTAAATATATTATTACTTTATCAGTAAATTTTAACATGTGATAGCAAATTAGCAAAACCGACTCTAATGTGTTGAGTAGTATTTGGTGGCCTCATTTTAAAAAAAATAACAAGTTTATAGGTATTTAAAAAATAATATTTAGTACTTTTAATACAAAATAAAAATTTTAATGTAAAAGGAAAGAAAACTCTTTAAATACATAAATAAAATAATAATTTGATTTACTTATTTATGGGTAGATGAATAATTTTCCCAACGTTTCAATATTTCACTTCTTACTCCTTTATTAGATAACGTGTAAAATTTCACTCTCTCTTTCTTAATTTGTCCAAGTCAATCTTTCTTTTTCCGATTTCTTTATATTTCAGAACCCCCTACATATTTTTTGTTTTTCCCTTTAATATTCTTACTCCCTTCTTTCTCGAAGAAAAATTTAAGCTTCAAATATTTTTGTACTGTTATTGCTCTATAAAATTAACAATATCTCAAGAAAGATTAAATGAGTTGGCAATATTATTAATTGAAAATGAATTATTAGTGAAAATCAATTATAAAAAAGGATTATTAACAATTTTGTATCTCAATAAGCTAGAAAAATAGATTTTAAATAAAAATATATCGTATAATATTCTTTTAAAAATTTAGGCCTCATATTAAACTTTGATTTTAGGCCCCGCCTATACTTGAGCCGCCCATGCAGGTTAGTTACTACTTTTATTAGATTATCAACTATTATTTATTATTTAGTATAAATATTTTTAATCGTACATAATCTTAAACTCATTTTCAAAATAAACACATTGTTATGTCGGACAATAATTAGTAATAGTATTGTTTCTTGGAGGAGAGAACTTTACTGGGCTGTCTTGCTGTTTAAAGAACAAAATGTCTATGGTGAAAGAAAAGTTTCAACTAAATCAAACCTAACAAATGCTCTAAAAGTCACATGATCATCAATCCTGGGTCCCTAAGTTAATCATTCCCTTTGATATGCTGTATAGGACAAAATCTGTCCTTTAGGTTGACATTAAAGGACGCATCAAAAGGTAGACTAAATCGTGGTCACAGCTCGTAGAGTATGACCTCGTCGATCAACGATCATATCCGAGATCGAATTAATGGAGGGTTTGCGTGGCTAAGCGTTCGTCGTGAACAATGCTTCAAAGACGACGTTGTTAAGGGTTGTCCGAATTTTCTAACCATGTTTGATTTTCCTGTTTCTTGAAGAAAAGGACAACATATTTGCCATAATTGAGTTTTCTTTTTTGTAGAAGGAAATTATAATTCCTCCATGTTTGGCTAGTCCCTTTTCTTGTAGGAAAACGTTTGGACCTCTATAAATTAAGGATCCTTCCTTCTCATTCAATAGCATCCACAATGTAGCCATATGGGGTTTGAGAGTCGTGTTTAGGGGAAGAACTTTACAAGACAGGTGTAGTGTGTCACTTGTAATTGCCTATTCGTGAGGTTGTTCTCTCGATATTTTGTACTCTCTTTTATTATAGTGGATTGCTCATCTCCACGGTGGACATAGGTCAGTTGACCGAACCACGTTAAATGTTTGTGTCTCATTTGGTAGATTTCTCTTTTATTGTCCGGTTTATCGTCGTTCAAGGTTTGCTTTGCTTTGCTAGCTTCCGCATGACACCTGGCTTTTTCGGTCCTAACAAGTGGTATCAGAGCGAGGTTCAAGACAGGTTCATCTTGGCGGGTTCAGTTCTAGCCGCAACCTATTTGACGATAATCAAGATTTTTATTTGAGAAATTAGACCGGAGTGCTACTCTCGTTGAGACAAACTTTGTGGTGGAGATTTGGAGATGCGACCTGTTAAAAATTATATGAAGAAGGTGGATCAAGTTTATTTTGTCAGAAAATTTAGGCCAACCATGTTTGGTTTTCCTATTTCTTGAAGGAACGGACAACATATTTACCATAATTGGGTTTTCTTTTTTGTAGAAGAAAATTATAATTCCTCCATGTTTGGCTAGTCCTTTTTTCTTGTAGGAAAACGTTTGGACCTCTATAAATTAAGGATCCTTCCTTCTCATTCAGTAGCATCCACAATGTAGCCATATGGGGTTTGAGAGTCGTGTTTAGGGGGAGAACTTTACGGGACAGGTGTAGTGTGTCACTTGTAATTGCCTATTCGTGAGGTTGTTCTCTCGATATTTTGTACTCTCTTTTATTATAGTGGATTGCTCATCTCCGCGGTGGACGTAAGTCAGTTGACCGAACCACGTTAAATGTTTGTGTCTCATTTGGTATATTTCTCTTTTATTGTCTGGTTTATCGTCGTTCAAGGTTTGCTTTGCTTTGCTTTGCTTTGCTAGCTTCCGCATGACACCTGGCTTTTTCGGTCCTAACAGACGTGACCATAGAGGACCTATTGGTTAAAGACCGTTGGATAAAGGAAAATATGGGGATATAAATAGGGGGATCTTCCATAAAAAACGAGGATCCAAAAAGGGAGAAAGGAGCCTTCCCCAGCTAGTTCAACAACAATCAAGCTAACATTCTCAAGAGGATATCTCTTTCTTTTTATACGCATGGGCATGGGACATTATTTCTAAGACGTAAGCATGCCGTTATTCATGTTAGCCCCTTTTTGTAATTATCATAATAGATCAATAAACTCGTGCCTTTTTTATATTCATTGAATTATTTTGATTAAGATTTATCCTTTATTTCACTTTTGATTGATCTTGCAAAAAAACTTAAGCTAGTTTTTGTACAAACATCTGCAATGCCACAATGACTTATCTTGAAATAGTTTAGCATATCCGTTTACATTTTGAATAGAAGAAATGTCCCTATAAAGATTTAATTTCTTTGTTTCATTTTCATTTTTGGATCTCTTAAAACTTTAAAATAAAGTACGATGGGCCACAGAGCCATTTGACACGATTCTTTTTCTTTTTCATCATCACTAGAATAAATGTACAGAGAGGATATATTATTAAGGAAACAAGGCCGCTTTTTTGAAGTGGCATAAAAAGTTCTCTAATTTATTTGGGATGTTCATTTTCTTCCACACTTGCACTTTTGAAAATCCAAAAACTCTATATGTGGGAATTATTGGTTGTACTCAATAATTTCTTAACTGTTTGTGGATGTAATGTCCCTCCAAGCCATGAATACGTTTCATATTTATCAACGGCAAATTAAGCTTTAAAAAATGGAATGCAACAGGCACGAAACAAGAAGAAGCAGCTCGTGGGGCTGCATTTCAAGAACCTGACAAAACCCACAATCAACTTCATACTCTCTCTCTCCAACAAACCAAAAATAAATAACATCATCTTCTTCTTTTCAGGGGAAACAGCACTTAATTTTCTGTTTCTAAATTATATATCTTCTAGTGTTTGTTATTTGTAGTATTAATTTCCTACTTATGTGAACCTTCATTTGACTCCCTACAGATACATCCTACTACAACGAGACAACAATGGCAGCATTAAATAAATATTAGGTGAACCAGCAGAAAGAAAATATTTGCAAATTAAGCCGCTTGATTTCAACAAAATTGATAGGCCAAATAACATCATGTTGTGTCTTTCAAAACCAAAAAAATGGATGTACGTATAATGTACTTGGATTCTTCACTTGCTTGCTGTTTAAAGAACAAAGTCTATGGTGAAAGCGAAGTTTCACCAGAAACAAACCTAATCAACAATTTAATATCATGTATCAACATTAGGGCCCCTAAATTAATCATTGATTTTTATCACAATGCCCAAAACGACCTTGCCAGGTCATGACCTTTTTCATTTTGGAATTTAAATTATATTTTCCAACAGGATATATATTTACATGTCCTGCAAGTGTCAGTTAAGTTATTTATACTCCTCGTTAGGTTTGTTGGGTAAAAAAACACCGGTTTTACATCAAATCATACCGACTTACCATAACTAATGATAGCTATCGATCTCCTCGTGTAATATTATAGTAAGAGTAATAAGCAAATAAAAATCTAACTGGCTGCTTAAGAAATCCAACAGAATTTGGGAGCCAAATATGTGTCAGACAACAACTGTCATTAGGCAGTAATTGGGGCTACCTGATTGAAGCAAAATGTACTCATGATTAGGTACCTAACGTTAGAAAAGATGCAGCTGGCAACAATTGGCACTCAAACTTATCATGAACATAAACCTGAATTCTCATCTAACAGAAGCAAAAAGTAGTGCGTCTCGTGAGAATTTCCCCCTGATGAAAATATATACCGTATAATTCTTTGTCTTGACCTGTGAAAAGTGGATTTAAGTTCTTTTTTTTTTTTAGTTCTGGAGGAATAAATTACGAGTTTGAGATTCATTTTCACTCGGTTCTATAACAATATAATAAAGAGAATAAAAACAGTAACATAGCGGGATTCCTACTATTTCACTTTCTATCTAATAAATCTTTGTGCGTGTCAAATCCTCTGTTTTGATAAATTTAGGGATCGTTTTTTGTATGATAGATAAACAAAAATAATTTTGGGATAAAAAATTTAATTGTTTGGTTACTAATTTTGAAATAATTTATTTTATGATTAAAAATAGTACCGAAATAACTTATACTTATAAGAAGATGGAATAATAATTCTAGGATAAAATAATAAATTGACAATTTCAGAATTAATACAATAAACCAAACAGTCAATCTTCATATAAGTACTCCCGATATAACTAACCCGACGTATCTTGTATTCAAATCTACACTGCAGTAATTTTATCATAGTTAAAATATAAATTTATATGAAAATATATACTAATTAACCATGATTAAACCATAAAATTTTATTTCAAGGACACTTCTATGCATCTATTAGTTTCTTGTATTTAAAAAAAAAAATTCTTGTAGCGTTAGTAACTATAGTAAGTTCTTTTTCCCCACTAATTGCAACCTACAAGGGGTGTCTTCCGCGGAGTGGTTTGTGTTTATCCTTAAAATGATATTTTTCAAATTTATATGATCCTGAAGTAATGCAATTATTGAAGAAATACACAATACTTAGCCTTAGAAGGTAGATGAAATAGCAAAGATAATGATTCTGTGAACACGGTTTCCGGGTGCAGCAATGATGAGATCAAAAACCAAGAAAGTAAGATTATATTAAGCTTCATATAGAATATAGTATAAGTTTTGCCAGAAAATTCGGGTCCTCTACAATGATAATTGAGCTCACTATCTATAGCTACGTCTAGGGAAAGATGTCCGAGGATCGTTCCCTCCTTTAATGTCAATTATGAAAGTCATTGATGAAGATGTAACAGTGAACATAAATGTCAAATTCTCTGTAACGGACCGTCGCTCTT